>WBMV01001086.1:456203-485938 GCA_013396655.1 Campylorhamphus procurvoides | reverse complement strand
CTCCGCTCCGCCCTGCCCGCCGCTCCGGCGCCGCTCCCGCCCGGTCCTAGCGCCGCCCGGCCCCGCTGCCCCCGGAGCCGCCGCGGGGATGCCCGCCCCAGACCCGGCGCTGCGGACAGCGCCACCCCGCTCACATCCCCGCCGTGCGGTCCCCTGCGGGAGACTCCGCTCAAGCAGCACTGAAGTGAGTCGCGGCTGTGCTCGTCCTGCGTGAACTGGGCAAAATTTGAGGCCTCCCCTAGCATAAATTTCTCACATCACAAGCAGGGGTGCCAAGGGTTGTCATTTCCTATCATGTGCGCTTTTACGTGGTCCCATGCACCTGCTCCTCTTCTCCATCTTTTCTTCTGTTCTTCCTACTGCTCACTTGTTTCTTTCCTAACACTTGTGTTGGTGAGAAGTTGAGGCCTGGGTTCATTTATTCTTTCTTATTCATTCACAATGAATGCCAAGGTAAGTTTGATAAAACCCCCGAGTTCCTGCTTTGTGAGGAGCTTGAAGAACAGCAAGAAGATGGTTGTGTGGAAGGGTATGTAGACACGTTCTGTATTTTGTTTTATTTGCTGCCAGCATCTCAGGAGGAATGGGCTTATGGGAGAAAATGGAGAGTTGAGCCATTGTGGATGGATCATGGGAGGTCATGTCATGATGAATGGATAGGATAGAGAAACATACAAATGAAGGGTACATGGTTAGGGAATGCTGCTGGAGAGCAGAAGCGATAGGGACAACACAACACTTACCAGAGGAGTGTAGACTAGGGGAATGCAGTTAGGGTGAGCCTTGAAGTAGGGCAGGGATTCAGATATGTGGGAACAGCAGATGAGGAACAAGTGGCATGGTCAGGTTTGTGAGAGGAGGTGTTTGGCCATTCACAGTTTCTTTGAGTTGCAAAGGAGCATTGCATGTTTGGGATGCAGCAAAGAAAACTTTGCAGTAGCTGCGGTAGGATATTCCAAAGGGGTCTAACCAGCAGATTTGTCCGTGAAAATGGTGACAGATTGGTCTCGAAGCTAGTGTGTTAGAAGCAAGGCCTGGGACCTTGTGCAATTTGTGCATGGCTCTTGGGAAAAGGGAGGCAAGACAGTAGGAATGGGAATATGTTACTGGTGTCAGCAGGAGTGAAAGTGAAAAGGGAAAGTGAAGCTAAATCAAGGCAACTCTGCATTTCGGCTAGCAAAAACTGATGACAAAATCTCCAGGAAGAGATGCCAGACAGCCACTTGAGCATTGGGACTGAACAGAGGCAGAAAGGTTGATGACAGAGGGAGAATATGAGAATCACAGGTACAGAAATGCTTTCTAAAGTCCTTGAGAATTGCCAGCCAGAGGGCACAGAGGAAGAAGAGGGCAGGTCTGTGAACCCAAGCGTGTCCTTAAAAAAGGAAAAAAGGATGTTGACTCACTGACAGAAATGATACACATGAAAATTATTTTGTAATCAGAGTAAGGCACTGCTTTGGATAATAATAGATCTGGGGGTCAATGGGAAAGCACTGTAGAGTAGTTTCTGAGTTATGAAGGTTGAGGAAGGCAGGTAACCCAGGAAAGAAGTTAAGGGCCCTTCTGGTCACATCCACAACTCTGGAGGCTCTTTCCCAGCTCATTAACTCCTGTCTTCCATGTTATCTTACCCCCTCCCCCCAAAAAAAATGATTCCTCTTTAGGACTTTTCAAGTCCTAAAGTGGGCATGAAAGGGATATCTGAGGAATTAAGGAGGGTAGTGCAGGACCTCAGAAGTCATCTGGAAGTATGTGTTAAAAACTAGAAAACTTGTTTAAAGGTAGTTTTCATGGACTCAGGTGAGAAGGCCATGCTTAAGTGACCTGCAAGGCTTCTTTGAAGATTCTAAAGCTGTAATTGAAAAAGAAGCATTTGTAGAGATAGACGAGTTGGATGTTTCAAAAGACATGCTGGAGGGTCCCAGATCAGAGATTCAGGGGCAAGAAGAGCTTGTGAGATCTGGAGTGAGCTAGCTACTGAAATGGAAGGTCTTTTGGGAATATAAATTAGAACATGAAGTTTATGCATTATTTTGATGTGGAAAAAGAAAACGTCACATTTGAAGCTTATATTGAAACTTGAGAAGGAGAGTATTAGAAAATAATATCTTTATTTAACAAGTATTGTTAAGTATTGTGGTACAAAATAGCTACATATTAAGACAAAAAGACTTTGCTTTGCGTGATAGATTCTAGCAGGATTCGCATTTGTTTGATTAGTGATAGCTGATACCACCAAATAGGTAGTTGTTGGTTTGCATGAAATGGAAGTTTTAATATAGTCTAGCGAAGTTTTGCTTTACACTTGCCATGTAGTGACATAAAATTCAAGTTTGATTTTAAAAATAATTTTCCATAATTATAAGTCTTTGGACTATAACAGACAAAACAAATCAACTAGTTTTCCAAGATCTAATTTGCAGACAGAAAATTTCCATGGAAGTTTGGTTAGTCCTAAACTGTACAGTGGCATTTCTGTCCTAGTCCCACTGAAAAATAACAATATTCTAACTGCTTTTAATACTGGTTTATATTTAACATCTTTAAGGAGGACTTAATATGAAGGTGGATGTGTAAGCCCAGGAATTATATATATTTTTTGTGATACTGCTTGTCACTTTAATTTAACTTAGTAATTAACCTTACTAAGTTTAACAGGTTAAAAAGAAGTAAACCAGCTTTAATAGTGCTGGAAGACCTCTGTAGGAAGCATGGAGTTGGTAGGTTACCCAAATAGTTCACAGTCTGTTTGAAAAAGGATTCTGGTATAGCAGGTGGTGGTGTCAGAATTTTCAAAAATGCATTAAAAGCCATTAGCCTTGCAAATACATTTTGTTTCCTGAGTTCATGCTAATAAGTGGTGAGAGATTTTGATGTCATCTACGTTGATGTGGGGCTGACTGAAACACGGCAAAAGTGGGGAAAATAAGCTGTAGAGTTTATAAAGGTCTCTGTGAAGGCTTCAATTGTGGTAGCCTTCTGAGAAGCCAGAGTTGCACAGCTACTACCCAGGACAGTATATATGCACTTTGAGTAGTCCTTAGTCATTTGGTTCATTACAATGTAGCTGTTCTTCTAAATCAACATTTTTAATCATGACAGTGGAAGAATGACTTTAAGCCATAGTTATATTTTAGTATTTAAACTACTGTGTAGCAGAAAAAGAGACTGAGTCCCCTTACTAATTTTATCACTTGTGTTAGGTCACCTTACTGTATTCTGATGACACAGGAAGACTAAGTCCTTCTTTCACCTCTATATCTGGTGTACTGGGATCACTTTTGCTGCCCTGTACTTCAGTATCCCCAGGGTAATCATATACAATGACAGGTAGGTTGTCTTTTAGACAGAAGTCTAAATTCTGTCTACAAACTAAAAAATAGCTGGTGTGGGTTCACTCTTGTTAATCCCCCTGTTCTCTACTTACTGATTTCTATCTAACTCCAAAGGAGGTTTCTTCTCAATGTGGAAGACAACTGAGCATATATTCCCTAATATTCCTAAACTTAGTAACTCATAAATTTGAAGTGAAATTTTAACTCATTTTTAAAATTATTTTATTTTTGTCTGAAGACATTTTACCACTTACAGAAGACGCTGGATTGACAGAACTCTGTAGGCACAGAAGTGCACATAAGGAGCTGTATGCTTCGGTGCTTTACTAGTGTATCAACAGTACCTGATTCTACACACCTCTTTAGCCTCTTCCTTCACTGAGGTTCCCAGTGAGGATACCAACCATGGAGACAGCTAACAAAGCTCTCACTCTTGAAATTTAAGCCTAGTTCTGAGTTAGTTTATTTTCAAAGAAAAAGGTTGACCAATTGTAACAATATGAAGAGGGAAAAAGGATGTTAAGAGAACCTGTGACACAGTGCACAACTATGAATGCAGCTGGAGAGCACATTCAAAATGTTTTAAAGCTGGAAGAGGCTGAGAGGAAGAGAATTATTGGTTAGAATTATAATCTCAAGACAAAAGGCAGCCAGGGCTAGAACACCAGTTTTGCAATACTTGAATGCTGTAATTCAGCCTGTGCTCTCTTGCATTAAATTCATGACAGCCCAACAGTATTTTAGTGCAGTTCTTTATCAGTTTTAGAGCAATTCATAGCATGATGTAATCTATTAACATTGATAATTGTAAAACATTTGGTTTGAGGTCTTCAAATGAAAAGCTGTAATGCACTTCAGCATGCAATATATTCACTTTGTCCTTGAAAATAATTTAAAAATAAAGCAACTGCAATTGCATAGATTATATTACTTTCATGAAAGGTTAGATTTACCCCTTTGAATTGTCATTAATTAGATGAAAGCCTTCCACAAAAAGAAAGAGAATGGAGGAGAAAATTGGGGGTTTGTGCTTGATGTTGACGGGGGAGTCATAGAGGTGATGCATGTCTGAAGAGCTGCGTAGCCCAAAGCCTGATGCAAAGAAGTTGTGATGCTTTTATTGAGAGTAACCAGAGCAGCAGAAGTTATGGCTAAATGCTAGCTCCTGTACTTTTATATCTATATTTTTCACTCTTAATTACTTCAGTTTTGCTTGAATATGTACTTAATTTTCATCTATGTTCTTCAACTGTTGCACGGTTTTGCTTTGAGCTGAGAAGTATTTGCTGTGCTCTGTCTGCTGAGTAGCATTTGTTTTTCATCCATTTGTACTGGGCTGACATTTGTGACTGAAGGTTCTTTTTTATTTGTAAATTCCTTTGGGGTCCTTCAGAAAGTGCATACCAAATGGAGACATAAATGGAAGTTGCTCCAGAAAAAAAAATGGAAGTAATACGGTTACATGTTAGAGATCATCATTGGTCTTTACTCACTCCATTAACTAAGAAACTCCCACCTGAATCCATTTGGTTTTGCTGAAAATTTGTGGGAGACAGAGCTGAGCCGATACAATGATGGGGATGGTGCACATGAGCAAGGTGAGGTGGTGGAAGAAGTGTTCTGCTGCTTGCTAAAGGACTAGGGGGGTTTCCAAACTGTCTTTCCTGTAGGGAAAGGAAAGACTGCTCCTTCCTGGCAAAAAGAGCAGTAAGCTCTGCAAACAACTGTTGAGTCGTCTGTCTCACCCCCCCACCTGCTTGAATCCAGCATGTAGCTGGAATGGGTCAGGCACTGTGTTCTCTTGGAGCACATCCTCTAGTCAAGGCTCTAGTAAGTGTCTGGATTTGTCTTTGATGAGGCATTCCCCAAAACAGAAATACTTGTTGCTCAAGAAACTGTGGGTCTAAATCACAGCAAAATCTGCCTTAAGTATCTGAAATTAGGCATACAGCTTGGCTAATGGGCCACTTTGTTACAATGCGGAGCTATAGGAAGTATAGATTTTTTTCTTACCTTCTTCCCACTGATCTAGGTGTGATGCAGCAGATAAAGCAGCTGGTGATCAGGAAAATTCAGCTTACACAGTTGGAAGTTTCGCGTCAGTGCATAACAAAAACATGCTTATGGAAGCTGGTAAATGTGTTACTATGAGCTGAGAGCAGTCATCCTGGGGGCTTGGATCCACATTTCTAAAAGAGCACACATAGGTCTGAACTATTTAACTCCCACCATGTACTACGACTAGAGTTGCAGGAAGGGATTTGGCTTTATTTTGTTAGATGATTTGTTTCAGGGAGTCCTAAAAGATCTCTGACTTTTTTAGATTGGCCTAGGCAGCTTTTTCTGAAAACAAAACTCTACTAATGCTTTCACTATGTTTTTAAAAGCTCAGCCAATTTGCAGGTGCATGAACATAGCAACAGACACAAACACATAGATACAGACATATGTATTTCACATCTACTATATACAGAATACAGAACAGGAGGTGCTAGTCTTTTCTTGAAAAAGGCATGCAGTTCTCAGTGCTGCAAGTGTATCAGTTCCATTTAACCACCACCCAAAAAAAAAGTTAGGGTCTCTTTCTGAATGAGGAATATAGAACATACTCCATTTTATACAATGTATGTGCTTGCCCATCAGCTGACAATTTCTCTAACTTGTCAAAATAATTAGAACATTTCTTTCTTCTGTTTTTATTTTTTAACTGAAATGGGAACTTTATATTTGTGGAATGATTCACTTTTCACAGCTGTTATTACTTATTCAGCCTACTCTGAGTTCACAATAGTAACTGAAATGTTCTCAGACAAGCAGATGGGAAAATGGTCTGTAAATCTCTATTGTTATAAATGATTTGTAAAACTTTAGATGTTGAAAGGTAAGAGTAGTTTAAATAAATCTCAACAATGCTGACTCAAAGGTTCAAAGCATCGCTTAAATCCCTTGATTAACCCAGCTTCTCAATATTTGACATGAATCAATAACTTTGTGATGTCGTTGCTGTTCTTTAGCTTTGTAAATATTTACGCAGCCAGTCCCATGAAATGTGACATTTAATCCTGTTGAAGTAATTATTTGTGTGCTGCATATGAAGAGATATAAAGTATAATAGATCCAGTGTACATAATTGGCACTAAGGTGAAATCTGCTGCATTTCTTTTGTCAATAACCAGGATTTATACAATATAAGTGTGAGTGAATGAAAAGCAAAATCCGCCTTCTGTCACAAATCTTGAGCCAGCTGCTGGGAATGCAGACTTCCTGATCTTCTCTGGTGCCTAGACCTGTGGCTCAGCATTAACAGCAGCATGTTTTTCCAGTTAAATGAGGTGGTGAGAGCTAGATCAAAGCAAATAGGGAAAGAGTAGCACCTCCATAAGCTTGTCCTCAGCCTTCCCTTTCTGGGATAGACTAAAATGAATAGTCTCTGTGCTTCAGGAAGCAGGAGATGCTTCCAGGACCTGGGAAAGCCTTCTGTAGGAATCTCAGCGCAAAAGGGTTGTACCAGCCCTCCAGACTGTGGCTGAGATTCCTGGTAACATGTAAGATTTGCAGCAGATTTGTATTTAAATGGATTGGCTTAAGTTTGTTCCTATGACACTACATTTTAGTCATTGTTTACTGATTCAGTCTGATTCATCTGTGTATTCTGCCGTGTTTTGCCATTCTAGTCTTTGCCTTTAGGTAGACTGTCAGTAGAAGGGACTGGGGAATAATAAGGAAGCAGAGAAAGATCACAATGGGACAAGATATTCCAAGTTGGCCAAGAAGAAATCAGAATTGAGCCTTCCTTCAGTTATGCTCTGTTCTCATGCAAAATTGGACCTTTCCGTTCTTCTAGGATGCATTCTCATACTATAAGAGAGCCTACAGTAGCATGTTTACTGGCTTTCCCAGGAAGGAATGAAAGAAAAGTGGTGTCCAGTTCTCAAATTCACAATAAAGGCCTTTTTATTTCTTTGGAACTTTTCAGACAGTAATAAAAATAAAATAGATTTCTACAGGTTCTTTTAAAACTGTTCTCCAGCTAATAGTCACCTTGTCTGTGAAAAAAGTGGAGAAAAAGATTGCCTGGGCAGTAATAATTCAAGCTGTGGGCAAAGGTGCTTCTTATTTGCTTAATCATGCCAAACCCCTTAAGAACCCTTCATTACATGGAAAGGTCTTCATGCAGAAGTACCATGGTGGTGCTTCTGTGGCCCAGTTTGACCGCTGCATAATCCAAGCGGAAGGACAGTGCCCCACAGAAAAGGTGATGTGGGAAATCAGTGAAATTACTGTCAGTTTTCCTGAGTATGTGCTTATACAGCCCGTAGGAAGTGTTTTTGCCTATATATGCACAAATAAATATAATTTGGGTTAGGGCAAAATCCAGATGAGTGCATCTATGTTACTAATGAAATCTTCTTCAGCTTTGTTTACATGTTATGTTGTATTGCTTGTCTTATTATTTCTCCCCTCCCAATCTAAGACTAAGTAAGATCTGCAGAAAGCTGCTTTTATTTAGGGATGTACTTTTAGGTACTTTGGAAGGAAAAAAAAAAAGAATGTTTTGCTTCACTCTGGCTAATTAATGTTAGTCTGTAGATATCAAGTTAACAAGTACACAAATAGCAATAGGATAAATGAATAGAGGAGCCTTATGTCTACAGATATTTGCTCAGTCAACCAAAGTTCCTGAAGGCTCAGCTGCAAGCCTGGAAGCATAACCACTGGTGTCTAAAATAGAAAATGTCATTTTTGGTTGTGTTTTTGTTTTTTTTTTCTCTTTCTACACTTTGTGTTTTACCACAAAACCAAATGAAAAAAGGGCTATGGGTAATGGTCATGGAGTGCTTGAAGGGCATATGTCTTTCATCATCACAAAGTGAAGATAGGTCAGACATGTTTAGCTATGAAACATACATGCAGGAATCGCTGTGTACCTAGCAGCTGTGAGGATTAAGTGATGTGACTCATCTTTTTTGTATCTCTTTTTAATAATAATTATTTGCTCTTAAAATAAGGAATAACATCTTTTCATCCATATCTGAGGAATAGCTTTTTTTTTTTTTCTTTCTCCTTTGATGTACAGCAGAACTTAGAATTCTTGTGGCAAAAAAAGGCCAGAGAGCAGACGAGGTGAAATGACAGATTCGGGTAAAACACGAGCAGCCAACTCACAACAAGCAAGTTCATTGCGTGACAATCTTTCTGCACTTCCCTAGGGACTGAACAGAATGGTTCAAGAAGGAGCAGATGGAAACAGCTGCCAACAGATGAGTACTGGAACAGATTCAAGCCACGCTACTTGCTGGAACTTGAGAGTTTGTGATGGCCTGAGCTTGCCCAATGACAGGTATGTAAGATTTAGAATCAGAATCTCAGCTATAAGGACCAGAAAGAAAACACTATTGTGGTAAAAAAAGGCATGTACAGGGTATTCTCTGAACAAGCCACCAGAGCTTATTGTTCAGAGAAGTCCTATGGTGACAGGAATCTTTTAAGCTGTGGTTGTGGATACTACAAGAGATAAAAGAACACCACTAATGTATTTTTAGTGAATGTGTCTTGTCTCATAATTCCTTTACTCAAAATGGTTGTTTCTCTTGACCTTGAGATAAGATTTAACAGGTGGGGAAAAGATAAATTTAGGAAATCAGATGACGCAATGCTGATACTTTTCTGTCTTCTTGCATAATTTCTAGCATACCATGAAGAATAATGGATGGCAAAAGCTAAAGTGTCCTTGGCAAACAAACAAACAAAATACCACCCTGTGATATTTTTACCTTTGTTTCCCCTCACCACACACACTTTTTACTCCCACAGAGCTTGAAGTATTAACCCAGCATGTTAATTTATTTCTTCCAGAGTTGCCCTGACCGTTGCATTTAACATCTCTCTTGGAAGTACTTCAAACTAAATGGCTGGCTCCATCTCTAGCTTTGTTAATTAGGCGCATTACTTTGTTGCTTTTTTTCATACCGCTTAATGTAATTGGCATTTGTGAAGCTTTTGAAAAGCATGGTTGGGACTACATTTTATGCAGCTGGCTTTCAACTGCAAGCTGTTTCAAGTGCGTAGTTCTGTAGAGGACAGCCTTTCAGAGTGTAGAGCATGTGTGCCTAGCACATATCATGCTTCCTTTCCAAAAGGAACAAAGGGATGTAAGGATGGCCTGTTCCAGACAGATGAACATGTGTGACACGTGTACCCCCGTGCATATGTTTGTATTTCTATGGTATTAGATCTGTAATGAGAGCATGTGCCGTTTGAAGAAAAGGTCTCCCTTTACAAGCTGTTGTATAAATGCTTTGCTTTATGATGGTCTTCATCCCAACAACCTTTAGGCAACACATAGGGATACCTTATCATATAGACACAAAAGCCTGTGGTTTTTCACATGAAAATGCAACTTTGAGCATCCAAACTCAAACCAGGGGTTTGTACTTGCTGTGATAATCCCAACAGATAAGGGTACCAATACTGTGTCAACTGCTAATAAGACTGATGAATTTACACTAGGTAGGAATTTGGCTCATTAATTTCAGTTGTCGTGGTATGAAATTATACTCTACCTGAACTGAGGAAGAGTTAGATATGGAAGGTTAGGAAAAATGAAAATGTATGCACTTGACAAAGGTGTCCTAGTCCTCTTTTTCATGGAAATGCTGCCCTCCCGTGGTCTGGAGAAAAGCCTACACACTGCTTATTTGTAATGTACTTTCCTTTTATACTGCAGCAAGGAGCAGCAATCAAAAGTACCTCTTAGTGCCTCAGGCACAGGATTGTGTTGGCTCCATCCTCAGGAAACCCACAGGTGGCACAAAAAAATAAAGTAAAAACATTCATAACAGAAAGGTATTGCTTTGTTTGGTTTAGGATTCAGAAGTAAAGTACCAATGTGAGAGAAAGGAATGTCATATGGCCAAAGTATAAGGCAGGTGATCTTTAGATAGTCCCCTCTACACTTGCTTACCATTCTCTTGCATGGTTTCAAATGATCTTTCCAGATGGGAGGGCTGTTTCTTGGCCTGTGCTGTTCTATACTTTGCTGGGTGGGAGTTGGGAGTTAAAATGAGTCATAGAATGGTTGAGGTTGGAAAGGACCTTAAAGATCATCTAGTTCCAACCCCTCTGCCAGGGGCAGGGACACCTTCCACTAGACCAGGTTGCTCAGAGCTCCATCCAACCTGGCCTTGAACACTGCCAGGGATCGAGCATTCACAGCTACCCCAAGCGACCTGTTCCAGTGTCTCACCATGCTCAAGTACAGAATTTTTTCATAATATCTAATCTAAACCTATTCTCTTTCAGTTTCAAGCCATTCCACCTTGTCCTGTCCCAACATGCTGTTGTAAATAGTCTCTTTCCATCTTCCTTGTAGGCCACTTCAGGTACTGCAAGGCCATAATTATGTCACCCCAAAGTCTTCTCTTTTCCAGGCTGAACAATCCCAATTCCTTCAGCCTTTCTTCATAGGAAAGGTGGATCCATCCCTCTAATAATCTTGGTGGCACTCCTCTGGACTCGCTCCAACAGCTCAATGTCCTTCCTGTGCTGAGGACCCCAGAGCTGGATGCAGCACTCCAGGTGGGGTCTCACCAGAGCAGAGCAGAGGGGGACAATCACCACCCTCCATGTGCTGGCCATGACTTGTGCCCTACTAAGGGACTTGGTCCCCAGGTAGTTTTCTGGTTACCCAGCAAACTGTCTGAGCACTCTCATCCCTGACAAAATGAAGGGAAGAAAGGCCATTACCATTGCTCACAGTACAGGCCAAACAATCATAAAATAGAGTGGTTCCCCCAAATTTGTGAAGTATTAAAAACAAAAAAAATCAAACTATACTATTCCTACATTATTTTTCTCTCTGTTTTTGTAGAAGGTGCTTGGTAGGGAAGAGTTTGTTTTTTCCAATATACTTTTCTTGATATTCCTAGTGTACAGAACTCCAGGTGCTGACTGAAGACCATAAATATTTGTGCTGTTTCTGCACCGACAAATTTTCCCTTATGGAAAGATGATAGAACATGGAATTGATCAAGTGACAGTTTCAGGGAGAACTGCAGTTTACGTCGTACCCAGTAGATGTGGCTGTTGTACCAAAAAAGGCTCAAGGTCAGTTCAGGTGAGTTACCGAGGACGTGGATACTGGGATACCCCCTTTTACTGTCATAGACATGCAGCACTGCTGAGACACAGACCTCTGAGTGAATCTGACTCCAAACCAAAAAACCAACACATTCCAACCAAAATCACAACCTCCCTCAATCTTTTGATTAATCTCCCTCATTCTTCTGGGTTACTGTCTGTCAGTTTTTAGTAACTTTTTTATAAATACTTGCAGTGTTTGCCTCTCTATTGATAAATGTTATTGATGGAGTATTACATAAAGTAGCACCTTTGCTGATGTTGTTAAGATACTTGTGGAAGATAAAAGTTATTGATGTTTTAGAAAGAGAATGTGAGTTCAGTGCTATGCTGACTGTATTATTGGGAAAAGCATGAAGTTTTCCATCACCCAGTGATTACAGGATGGGTCAATTTTCATCATTAACTTATGATGTTAAGGTCTTTATTCAGAAGTATCTGTGTGTGCAATTTCTGGCTCCACAGGGAAATTTCTGCATTCCATCTACTGGCCCAAGTGGCTCTATGCCAGACATCTTCCTAATACCTGGTGACACCTGGGAGCGAAAGAACTATCTGGAGGTTCTTCTGTATTATGATAGAGACCATTCTCTCCCTCATTAGCCCGGAAATCTCAAATACTGAAAGGTCTCCACTTAATGACATTCCCAGTTGTGCAACAAACATGTTGAAAAGGGAGCATGCTGCATTGATCAAGGAGAGGAGGTCATGACTGTTCAATAGTTTTACTGGAAAACAAGTGATTTGAAAGGCTGAGGGAGGGCAAGATGAGAAGCATTAGTAAATAGTGCTTAATGAGGTACTTGGATCTGCCTCACAGGATGATCTCTAGGACGTGTTGTCAGAGATTTGCACTCTGATGTACCAAGACCATTTTGCCTACTGCTTGCAAAGCCGAGATTGCCACATGCAAGTTATGCACCATGGCCTTCATACCATCTCCTGCTATCACAGGCTCCATGTCAGCCATGTATTTTGGAACTGTTGTAGACTTTCAGTGCTGATATGGGGATAGCTTCTGGTTTGTATTTTCAAGATCAGGTGAGCACTAAGGCCTGGCAGCTTGTTCAGAAGGTTGTGCTCAGGGGGACCTGCATATCCGAAGGCCTTGTGATATAGACAAGTCAGTGACGAGAGCATGAGCAAAGGGGCACAGCAGGGAGTTTGTCATGGCATTGTACTGCTGTGTGGTATTATGTGCAGTAGTTTGGCACTACTTCTACTGGACTTGGAAGTTTTGCCACTGATTTCAAGGAAATAATTAAAAATTTTTAAACAAATAGGAAATATTAATTTCTTCTCATTAAAATTTACAGGGTATGAAGTGTAAATACTTCCTTGTCTATTTTGGATGTAGTTCTTCTGAAGATTACATTATTTTTGTGAGTAAAATGAGAAGTTTTTGCCCTTTGCACAATTTGAACCTTTCAAATATCTCTGCAAAATAGAAGATGTAAAATAAAAAAACTGCTTTTCCTTCCACATTCAGGGGTTTTGCAAGGTCTTTGTCTTGGGCTGAAAAAGACAAGTCCTTTTAGAGGGGCAGCATCTGGTGCAAAGCAACCACCAACTTCTTATTTAGTATTTTTGGATAGAGATGATAAAATATTTTAAAATTAAAAAAAAATATTTGGAATAGTTCATATATCTTTTACCTAAAATTGAATGTTCAGCATGTGAAAAGTTTCTGTAGCAGCTTCAATGGTAATATAGGAAATGGTGTTTAACATTGCTATTTGAAAAGCCAATGACTTTATTGCACTTTGTTGTGAAATATTCAAAGTAGAAAAAGGATCATCTTCATTCTCATATATGCAAATGACCTGATAAAATCTTAAATCAGACCATTTAGCATATATAAGTGAATATGAATGTATTTCTCTTGATTTTTCCATAGCAATAGTTTGAATAAGATAAACCAGTAATATTAGATTTGTCATGTAGCGCTTTCTTAAGTTTCAAATCAAATGAAACATTCTGAAAATACACACTTGCTATGTTCACAGACAGTTACTTTTCTTTAACTGTTTGTATCAGGATGACGTTCCCTTTGGAGGTAGTGCTCCATAGGAAACATCAGATAATTCTAATATCTTTCATGGAGTGCTCTACACTGTCCTGCTGAGACTGTTCAGGGTAAGGAATGGTCTGGTTTGCTGCCACCCCCCGTTTGTCCCAGGCTTTGTATGTGCATGAAATCTGTGGGGTTTGGATGTTTTAAAATCAGATGGTCTTTCTTTAGCTTCTCCATCCCACAGAATATTGAACTGGAACCTGTGTGGTATAAACTGAGGATTTCAGACTATTGGTGTGTTTTTGTAGCCCATGTTGGAGTGCTTCTGTAGATTGGACTTCGTCTTGTAGGATCAGCCCTAAATGCTTAAATACATCTTCAGGAGTCCAGTTTAAGAACCAAAGTTTGTAAATGTTGGATGAATCTTACATTTGCTCCTCAGCCCTGTCAGAACTAAACTAAAGCTCTGGATCAAATATGGCTAGCTTCAAAATATTTACTGATAGACAGAGATATACTTCTGTCAGTAACATGCTGTCCTCTTTATGTACAGGGGAGTGGAGAAGCTCCAGGCATTTGTTTTATATATATTACCTCAGAAATAGACAAGAAGAAATTGCACAGGAAACAATTTTCCTTACTTAAGTCCAAATATAAATATATCTAACCTAAACACTTATTAATTAGCACTGAAGCCCTTTGGCCTTACTCCAGTGGACTTTTCTCACAATCAATGGGAGAAAGGTGGGCTCTGTGTAGGAAATCTATGAGTATTTTTTCTTCATCATCCATCCATCTATTTTGGGATGTGCTAAATGCCTGTTCTCTGTTGTAACATTAACATCAGTATGTGGAAACTTGGGCGGCTAAAATAAATCAGTGAAATGCAATATACATGTCTTCACATGGAACTGCGTGTACATTGTTGAGCACAAGTGCCCCGTGCCCGCTCTGCCATGCCAGCTTTACAGCCAGGTACACCCTGTTGTGTCCCAAAAAAGTGGGGTGCTGTGGCAAGGCAGGCACAAACTGTGTGCTGCCAGTAAGCATAGAGCCTCTGTAGTTCTTGAGCTGGCAAAATATTTTTTGGTTGCCATTTAATGACAGTAAAATTGGAATTTTTAATAGCCCCAAATATACGGGAATGACAAGATCTTTAATATTTCACACAAGTATTGTTTGATCTTTTGCATTGTGGGTCTGCTCAAGTGTTTGTTGAAGGCAATGAAAATGTTATTAGTGGTGTGCGAGGCACTGATTTGTGAGGCAACTGTCTCTCTTAATCCTTGTGAGTTAGTGACACAGGCAACCAACTAACGTGGGCCATTTATCTGACCTTAGTGGAGACCCTCCTCTTTCATACAAATGTGAATTAGCACATTCTCAAATTCATTTGATTTTTATTTTTAATGGAAAAATGTAAGGGGTAAGCTCAGTCTTTATGGGCTGGAGTGAAATCAATGGGAGACCTTTATGAAGTTGGACTTTGAAGATGCTGAGGAGGCAGTTCTGCCCCAGAGTCCCCTCCGATCCGCAGGAGCTTGCCCTGCTCCACAGAATGGTCCTGCACCTCAACACTGATTTATCATCAACCATGACCACAGGTGCCTGGATGCAGAAGGAATCCCCACAGCTGCTACCTTCCCTGTGCCTCTGGGACAGGAAAAATCACCAACCTTGAAGCACGACTCTGCCCCAGGAGGAGGGAGAAGCAACTCCACTGCTCTGCTCAACACAGGACAGCTTGCTTCTCTCCACAGAACGTTGATCTTCAAGGCCATACACGATTAAAGTAGTCAGAGATATTCCCTGGAATTAGCTGTTTCCGCATTCTTTCTCCTGCTTAAAAGGTAAGAGCTGCACAAGTTCCCTCTTTAATAGTCATCTAACAGAGAATACAATGACTAATCTGTCATCAAAGTATTTAGAGCTGGTGACGATATCTAGATTGGTTTTCAGTGTGGTTTTTGTTTTTATTTTACTGTTGTGTTTATACAAAAGCCATAAATCAAAGGGTGTGATAAGAAACAGATTGTTTCACATTGATTGTAACTGATGGATATTCTTACCCAAATGCACAGAAGTGCCCTGATGGTTACTTTCCAATGACAACCTCCTCAGGGCTTAACATTTTTCAGTTGCATGGAAAGCTCTCAAGGTTACATATATATACTGAATGAAACACAGCCCACTGGTTATTTTTAGAGAGGCTCTAAACAAGAAGTAAATCCCTGGAGCAGTGTTGCCAGAGATGCATAAAGTTCAAATCCAAATTAAAACTGCCTATCTTTGGCCTAAATTCCAACATGAACTTGAGGAAAACTGTGATCTATAACTTGAACTTTATGACAAAAAAATCTTTTGCAATTAATTTCTAATACCTGATAATACATGAATGTGGTACAAACACTTGGAAATTAGAACTTGAATGAAAAATGTGAACATTCATCAAAAAATGTAGTACTTGGTCTTGTGAGATACTGTTGTATGACTTTAAGTTTCAGTAGCTGCACTGGAATTTGGAGAGCCTAATTTTTTTGTGATCCCTAGTTTCATCTTTATAAAATCAAGTCCTATAATATAACTGTAAATTTGGGGGGAAGGAGGAGAAACCTGCTTATTTACTGATCCCTTTAATAATGACCTTTGATGTTCAGGTCTTGGTTTAGTAATCACCAAGACAGAATATGGAGAAAGTAGATCCCTTTTCAGCAACATATTTATGCAAAGTAGTTGAAAGTAGTGCAACTGAAGCATGTTCTGGATTTCTTTGCTGAAGCAGAGCCTGTATCTTCTTCCTGCCGAGGCAGCAATCTAATACCACTAGTAATTCTAGAAGCCCTAATGAAAGTCAAGATAACACCACAGATTTTATAAATAAGGGTCTTTATTTAGAATACTGTTGAAAACATTCTTGGCAACCACATCGTATAAATATATAAAGTTTGACACAACAAACCAAGCAATATTAAATATTTTAAAATTTTTCCCCTTTTTGTTTTAATTTTTGCTTTTGTTTCTTTTTTTTTCTTCCTTCTCCTCTTTTTTCCCTTTTTTCTTCTTTTTTTTTTTTTTTGCAAAGCAACTCTTATTTACAATTTTACAAAAAGTTTTTAAAAAAATGGTCCACAACCTTATTTTGGCCAGAACAGGAGTAATAAGAAGGATCTGTCATGCCACTACTGTTGCAGATTTCTGTTTTCTTCCACATTCAATAGCCAGGTTCCTATTCCCCACAGCCCAGATTAAACATTGGCCATTTCATAGTATACAATTTTACTTCTAGACATATTAAATAACTTTAACAGCCAATAAATAACTATGTGTATTTTGAAGTGATACAGGTTTGAAAAGTTATATATTTGAAGGAATTTTCAGTGATATTTTAAAACTGGAACAAGTCTTAAGAAGTCTTTTCAGCCTTAGAAGGCAGGTCTCGAGCATGGCCAGGTGGAGCAAATTGTTTTCAGTGCAGTCCAGCTGGACCAGCCCTTACAGCACTTGGTAGATGGGGTTGCTGCTGCTGTTATCCTGGGGAAGTGGGGTGCAGCTGGTGGGGGAAGGAATCTGGGTTCCACTGTCATTCAGGCTTGCTCCTTCTGGGGAGGAACAGGGACTCCCTTCAGCAACAGTTTCCACTGGAGGCAGTATAGGACATGTGGAATTATCTGTGGAAATCCTCTCTACAATGCTTGAGAGGCAATCAAGACTGGAAACAACAGAACTCTTCCCGTGCTTTGGATCTAAAAAACAGACAAAAAGGTGCTCAGGTTATCCAGAGGGTACTTAACATCAGTAAGCAGTTACAAATTTGTGAGCATATGAAGATTCAGACAATATTAATTTTGGTGAAGGACACCAATTATCAGAAACAGATACTGTAATTGCAAAATGGAAGAGAGGCCCAAAGACCGTGTGCAGCTCTGGGGGCAGGGAGGATCCATGGCTTCACTTAACCCATAGAAGAGGAAGAGAAGATTTCAAATCAATCATCAGTTTTTCCAGTTTGGATCAATGACAGAGTAAGAAAAGTCTTCATGCAAAACATGGTTAAACACAGAAACAGTTGCAGAGAGAAATATGCTTTTATCCAAATGTTATATTTGCAAAATAGGAAATGTGGCTATAATGTATTCTCGTATTTGCAAATATACCTAGAGGAAATTCAATGCCTCTACTAGCAGCAACAGCTTGCTGGCTGGAAAGGCAGGTTCCTCTTTCAGCCCAGCTGGAGACAGAAAAGGCACAGGGCAGTTTGCTGCACTGCCTGCCTCTGTCTCCGTGTTCCACAGGGCTATTTCGGCACGTACTCACCATTTGGTGATTCTGTGTAGTAGCTGCTGTCATAGCTGTTTCTTCGGCGAGAGCTGCAAGGAGGCCCGCTGTACTCCATCTGGAAAGGAGAGAAATCTGAGTGAAGCCTCTGCACTTACAGAAATCCCAGTAACCATCTAATTTCATATTTCAAGCTCTGGCCTGTGCCCTCATTCCAATCCTGGCTAAAATGCCATCAAGTTGTCATTTCTTCAAATGAAGAAGAACATGACTTGGCTAGAAGGGGATGCACCCCAGAATCCTTTATGTGGCACAGCTGTTCCACAGGAAAGTTGCCACTATTGCATCAAATGCTGCAGCTTTACAGATGATATGAGGCTTTCCAGCATTCTGATCAGATACAGCCCTACATGTAATTTCAGTTTACAACAGAGAGACTGAAAGGGGAATGAGTTTAAGTAGTTTTTGAAGATTTTTTGAAACACAAATTCCTCTTTAAAAGCCTCTGTCTACCTTTGCCCCTTTTTATTTCCTTTAGTTTCTTTTCACATTTCCATTTTGTCCAGAAAAAGCTCCAAAACATTGACCAATACATTTGTTTCCAATACTTTAATCCACAATGAAATTACTCTATTAAAAGAGGCTGGATTTTGAAGAGGGATCACTTGTGTAAATCTTCTGTCAACTATGTCATAATCACAGATATTCAACTCTGTAATGGTTGTTTTCACCAAAGCACAGAAAACAATCTTCAGTTTTAAAATGCTGTTCCTATCCCATCCAGACAGCTGCACCACATCCCAGCTTGAGACTTCGACCAGGGTCTGAAGCTACAGTCCCAGTCAAAAGCTGTGGTCATGAGACACCTTTCCTGGCCCCCACTCTTCTTCTCCCATCCCCATAATATACAAACAGCACTGAAAGCCTGGATTCTCCTTCATATTGCTGGTAAATCTCTACGGAGAGGATGAAGTGAGTGAGAAGAGGAATATAGAATTTTTTTACAGATCAAGAAAAACAACTCCTGTTGCTTAGACCCTCCTCCTGCTATCCTGCTGAATGGCAGAAAACAAAATTCCCATGTAACTTCTATGTCCAAGAGGGCTCTTCCTCTCTGCTTTGAATCCTTAGAGGATTCAAAGGTAATGATACAGCAGAAGATGGAAACAAGAGATGCCTCAGGATCTACAGGAGCACAGGCAGAGCTCAGACCTCACTATGGCCCCAGCTACCCATCCCTGGCAGCACTTCCCAAAGTGCTTCCCAAAGTCCCAGGACACAGGGGGACCTGCTTAACTTCTCATCCCAGGAAAAATAGTGTGTAAGAGATTTTTCTTCTTTCACTGAGATCCTGGAACATGGGCACCCCACCTGCCTTTGCTGTGGGAGTTCAAGGCACGAGAAAGGACTTTGTCTTCTGCCTGGGGAGGTACAGAAGGCAGCTGCTATAGGAAAGGCAGGAAGAGGTGACTTGCCCTGCTCAGGTTTGGACAGACAGCGTCCAGGGCACCTTGGTGGCAGGGAGTCCTCCCTGGGGCACTCACCATGCCGTCGGAGCAGTTGGAGCGGGGGCTGGAGGCATCCGATTCCCCGCTGTAGTGCTCCAGCACAGGGTAATAAGCATCCTCCTGCTCCCGCAGCAGGGCCTGCAGGCTCTCGATGTAGCGGATGGCGTTGCGCAGGATCTCCACCTTGGGCAGGCGCTGGTTGGGGTTGGTGGAGGTGCAGCGCTTGAGGGTCTCGAAGGCCTCGTTGACCTTGCTGAGCCGCCGCCGCTCCCTCATGGTGGCGGCCTTGCGGCGGTCGGCGTTGGTGGTCTTCCTCTTGCAAGCCTTGCATGCCCACAGCAGGCAGCGGCCAGCCTGGTGGTGCCCGCTGGGCGCCCGTACGTGCTCCTCCTCGTGCCCGTGGTGATGACCATGGTGGTGCGGGTGCTCCTCGGGCTTCAGCAGACCCCCCACGTGCACCAGCCGGGGGTCCAGGTCCTCGAAGAAGTGCATGTCCGATGTGTTGAAGCACGGGTCATCGTAGAAGTCGTCAGCAGTTGTGAAGGAGCAGAGGGACCCCTCCGTCATCTCCATGGGGCCCAGTAAGTCCATGGGGGCAGTGGAGGGGACAGTGGCTGGGCCAGAGGGGGAGAGTGAGGGGCTCAGAAGGGAGGGGACCTCGACCGGGCGGTTCTCTGTCCAGGCGAGACCGTGGAGCAGAGACCCTCGCAGCCTCTCCCAGGCGAGGCCACCAGCGCAGTCCGCTGCCCCGGCCCCCTCCCCAGCCGCGCCGGTCCGGGAGCGCCACTCGGGNCCAGCCCCGGGCGCTCGGCTGCGCGGAGCGCTCTTTCCCCCATTCTGTTCCGCTCCGAGCAGCCCGCAGAGCCGGCGCGGCAGGGGAGCGAGGCGCCCCGATGGCCGGAGCTGCCGGGGGGCGGACGGCGCCGGCGGCTCCGCTGGTTTCTCCCGGGGCAGAAGCCCCCAGCGCCGGGACAGGTCTCTCCGCGCTGGCCGCAAGGGTAACTGCTTCGGGGACATTCGCGACAGCGGGTGGGGCTGGGGACACGGCGGGGAACCGGGACAGTGCGGGCCCTGGGGCAGCGGGGACACGGCGGGGGGGCGGGGCAGTGCGGGCCGTGGGGCAGCGGGGACACCGCGGGGAGCCGGGACAGTGCGGGAGCGGCGGGGACATCGCGGCCACCCGGTGTCGCCGTGCCCGGTGTCCCTGTGCCCAATGCCGCTGTGCCCGGTGGCCGGGACGCCTGCAGGGGGTGGTGTCGGCTTCTCCCGAGGGGACGTGGGGTGCCCCAGCCTTTCCCTTGGGAGTGGGGTGTCCCCGTATAAATTTGCATTTCGGGTTCCTCTTTCAGCTTCAGCCTCTGTTTGCCTTCGTTCTGAAACCTTTGAAGAGGTGGAGTCCACCCCGTGCAGAGGGGTTTTGCAGCGGTTTCACTGCAGTTTGGATTGCTTATGTATTAAGGATTTATTTCTGGCAGTGGCAGAGTTTGGCGCTTGGAGAAATAGCATGAGTTTTGTTAGCACCCCTCAAGGGTGCTAGAGTTTTTACTCTGTTTTTGGAATATCATTTGAGATGAGAAATTATGTTCTTTTCAGAGGCACTTCAGTAATTCAACTATATGATTTTATTGACTTCATGATTAAAACAGTTTTGCATATTTTTAATGTCCCATGAGCTAAATTTAATCGCTATTCTGCAGTTATAAATATTGGTGAAATTTCAGCTCTTTCAAAATCAATGACAAAGCTTTGTCTTTGATGCGGCAAGCAGAATCTGAAAAGGTTAAAGACATTCATCAGTGATCAATCCCCAGTCCCTGTGCCTGTGACCTCTCAGAGATGATGTCAAGATAGTGCCTTTTGTTGTTATGTGATTTGTTTTTTTGCAAAAATTCCTAATCTGCAGTCCCCATTTTTTACTCACTTAAATGTCTTCAAGTACAGACAAAGATAAGAACCATAAGTCACCTTCTATCATTATCTCCAAAAGATAAAATTATATGTTTTGGACTCTGTACAAGTCCATTCTTTCACTGTACTCAATGCCGAAAAGCAATATGTCCCAAGGAGATCAGCTATTGACCACCCTTACACATTTAAAATGTATCTCCCAGCTGTTTCTGAGAGGCAGAGTGGCAAACTTGTGGAAACAGTTCACCGTTATTACAGACGTTCTTTGATCCAGAAGGAAAAAACAATTATTTTTAAATCTTTATTGAACAGTTCATAAAGAAAAAAAACAATTTGTTTTCAAAGTAGTGCAAGGTATACAGTAATGCAAAGGAAGTATAAATGAGAAATAGTTGTATGCTGTAACATAATGAAACAACTGAACATGTAAATTGGAATATCAAGGCTTAGTGCTGGCACTCTAGACACTTAAAATCTTTCCAGACCATTGGTTTAATTTGTGGAAAAGGTAATTTTACCTAATATTTGGTCAGTATTGCAGCCTATTCTACCGCTGCGCATTTCTAGCTTATATGTGAGCCCAGGAAAAGATACTCTGGGACTTGAGCACATAGTGGTTACCTTGGGCAATGTGGTAACCATTGGTGGGATTTGGACAAGAACAATGAGGAGTTTGGCAGTATTTGCCTATGAATGTGCCAAAGTGCATGTATTTGCCCAGGTGCAAAGGTCAGGAGAAGGCCATGACCAGATGGTGAATTCTGTGCAGTGATCTTCCAGTAAAGGTGCCCTTCAGGATGCCTTCCTTTGGGACTTGACTAGATGACATCCAGAGGTCCCTTCAACCCTAACAGTTCTGTGATTCCCTGCTGCTGCTGCCACCAAAACTAATATCCACTTTCCAGTATAATTCCCAAAGGCAGGTTTGTCCAGAAAGTTGTTGCCTTGTACAGTGGGGCCTGAAGAAAAATCCTTGCAAAGAACAAATGTTCTTCTCAATTTTATGTGGCCATAGTGAAGATTCCATTGTTAAACCTCTTTGGAAGCCTCTGTGGCTGTAATTCCTAATTTCAGTAAAGCTTAGGTCTCTCCAGAGATTCCAGTCTGGATTATGTGTTTAGAGTACTGGTGCTGCTCTAGCTACTCAGAGCTGCCCCAGATTGTGTGTTTGGATGGTTTGGGCATTGTTTTGGAAGTACAGATACTGAGAGTGTATATGAAAAAACGTTCTGCAGAGAAGGAGAATTTGTAGTTTCTATAAGCACTGTTGCCCTTATATCTGGTCCACATGAATCCTTCAACTCCTTTTTTTTCAGGATGTGATTGAAAAGGAAGCTGGGAAGTCAGAGGCAGATTGTACTTATGCTGAGAAGCATGGACACTCACCCTATACACAGCAGACAGGTATTGTTAACAAATCTGAGACCATACAAGCATGTGTGCCCTCTCAGCAGAAACAGCATGTGGACAAGAAGAGCTTATTATCTACACTAATTGATTGATTACTCCTTTCTTTTTCAGATGAGAGACCAAGAAAACAGCTGATTGTGAGTTTATCTAAAATTAACAGAATTGTCTTTTCAGGCAGAGGGCCCAGAACTTGTTCTTGGAAAAGGGAGAAAGACCTAAATTCTGAGAATCTGTGGATACAGTTGGCTAGAAGAAGAATATGAGAAGCCTGAGAAACCGACATGAAAGTATTTCACAATAAAAATAAGAGGCGAGTAAGTCTTGCTTTGAAAAATTTAAATGTTGGGTTGTTACACTGGAATTCGCTCAAGATAAAAGACAGCCTCAAGTGCTGGAAACCATGGAGGAGGCTGTACCTACATTTCAGAAGGTCACCAACTCTTAAAGGAGAAGGTTGTTGTAGAAGTAGGTCAAACATTACCAGTAGTGTTTGAAGGGGTTTTATATGGCACTAGTTCGTAATTCATTTAGTAGTTTTGCTCTGTTCACACTTAGTGAGCTGTATTTTAATACTGAGAGGGACAGATTCCATTGCTCTTATTCATGTTGAGTTGCAGTCAGTGGAACTAATTGCTGAATAAGGTATGCTCAGCATGAGGATGGGTGATGGAATCTAGCCCAGATGGAAATATCTTTTAAACTACTGCTGTATTAGAGAGCAGCCATCTCAACACAGGCAAACCTAGCATGTTGCTAAAAATGCTTCAAGCCATTCTTGTGGCACATTGCAGTATTTTTATAGATGAATACAGGGGTTGTCTTAAAGTGGTTGCTTGTGTTCCCTCCCCCACCCCCCAAAGTTGAATCATATTAACAGAATGATGGGGAAAGCATCTACATTGTAACTGTCTGTACCATGTTACACCACCAACTGCAGCTGTGTATAAACAGCAGAGTTTACCGAAAATGTTTCACTGTGCAGTGTTTTTGTAGTAATGAAGTTTTCTGGCTTTTATTTTCACTCTGTGGCATACTTTCTTAGATGAATAAAAATACTGGTGCTGTTTTGTATACATATGCAAAATCTCTCAGAGAAGAATGCCAGCATGCCTGGGGGGTGGATTGAGGAATAAAATGGAGATGCAAAGAACGATTTGTAACATTTAACTGAATTTATTTTCAAGCATAATAGGAGTATCACTTACAGTGTTACATAAAAGTGTGAGAGAATCTTTCAATTAATCAAACCCAAATTGCATAAAAGATGTTGTGTATAATGACAAACACCCCCTCTAGCTGCAGGCAGCTGATCTAGCCAGTTGCTCTTAGGTGACCTTGGAAGTCAGGGTACAGAAAGAGAGGCACTCCTGCAGGAGATGAAGGAAAGGAATTTGGACACCTCTGAACTTTAACCAAGCTGGCTAATACTACTCCAATTGAAAGGCAACTAATGAGTGGCCACTCTCTCTGATGCAATTCTAGTTAAGTGTGCTGCTTTTTCATTAGGATCTTATTCCTCTACTTGGGACCAAATAGGGAATACAAGAAATAGCAGGACTACCATAGTACTCTGTAATAGTAGTACCGTAACTGAGCTAGCTGAAATAGGGGTCTGTATCATAATCAAAACAAACATCCTAGATTAAGTCTGGACAGAGCCCTAGAGTTAGTGTCTTCAGTGACACTTGCAGAATATGCAGTAGAACCTGTAAGGATCTCATCTAATGAGAACTAATTAATCTCTCATCTGCTTTCTGACAATGTGAAAAGCCAACTAGGCACATAATGGTAGAGAAAACCAGCATGTTTTCTTATTCCCATTGTAGAGGAAATGTTTGCATCCTTCATCCTGAAGATATATACCAACAGAAACAGCTGGCAACTAAATGATTTTGGCTACTTATTTAAATTGTTACTATGATAGAAGAAAACCTTGTTTTAAACAAGTATTTTTAAAAAGAATTTCATTATGTTACTATACTTGTTAGTAATGTAAAATATTTATTATAAAACTAAATATTTGGATTTTCTGGCACATAAAAGTTTCCTTGTACTAAAGGTGCAGTGGTTTCTTTTTTTTAATAAAAATTATATATGCTGTTAAAAATCATTTGTACTAACTAATCTTGTTGATAATTTGGATCATTTAAAACAGAAAAGAAGCTTAAAAGCCTTTGGCTCCTAGAAAGAATTGCATAGGTAAGTGTGATTAGTGCTGACAATCTAGGTAGCTGGCAACCTAGCTATCATATAAACAAACTAATATTATGGGCTAGATTTTGAGCTGTGACTCAACAAAGGATGAGGAGACAGGGTGTAAAGCAGGAGGACTGATACAGCATCATGTCTCCTGAGTTCTGGTCCCAGCTCCCTCTGAAAGGTTTGCCTTAGGAGCTGCCCTGTAGCAGCCACAGCATTAAAGGCCCTCCCTGCCCTGCTTCACTTTTGCTCCTGTCCCATTGTTACACTGTGGCAGCATCGTAGTGCAGTGTATAGTTGCATATATTGGCCCTATGCCATTTCTGTGCTGGGAGGATTCTCTCTGGGGTCGCTTCAGACCTTCTGCAGCTCCTGTACACTGCTGCAGAGGTGGGCAGGGGCTGCAGTGATCACTAGACTCTGGCTCTATGCTTGTTCTGAACTCTTTCTGCAACCGGTCCATAAAGTAATCCCCAAGACTATTTCTGCCATCTTGGGAGCAGTCAAGCCTGCGAGCATTGGTCAGTAGATCTCCCATTAGCTTGATCTTCTGGATTTTGGGCCCAATAAATTGCTTCTTTATAGTGCTTGCACTATGAGGGTCTGCATTTTCAATACTCAGGGCATAAAGCTCTTCAAAGTATCGTAGCATAGTTTTCCACTGTACCATTGCTAATTCCAGGGCTTTCATCAGACCGACTGCATAATCACAGTTTGGTTTCTAAAAACAAAGACAGAATTATATTTATTCAGAACAGCTGATCTTACTGTATTCATCAATGGTTTCCTGGAACTTAATCTGGTGCTCCAAACAAGTTGTACTAGGATTTTGCAACAATTCCTTCTAGTTTGGAGCATCTATTGTTTTTTACAGAGTGCCATGACTGTAAACACACATGACTGGCAGGACCCAAGGACTTTTTCAAGGAATGGATTTAGATAGCACCACCTATGCCTGAGGAGCATTCTTACACCAGGAAACCCAATCATAGAATGGCTGGGGTTGGAAAAGACCTTAAAAATCATCTCATTCCAATCCCCTGCCATGGACAGGAAGATTTTTCACTAGACTAGGCTGCTCAAAGCACCATCCAACCCAGCCTTGAACACTCTCAGGCATGGGGCATCCACCATGACTCTGGGCAACTTGTTCCAACATCTCACCACCCTCACAGTAAAGAGGTTCTTCCTAATACCTAATTTAAATCCACCCTCTTTCAGTTAAAAATTTTTATCCCTCATCTTATCACTGCACTCCCCGATAAAGAGGTCCCCCCCACCTCTTTCCTGTAGGCCCCTTTAAGTACTGAAAGCCTGCCCTAAGGTCTTCCCCGATTCAAACTGAGCATTTAGAAAGATTTTCACAATGACCTTTTTTACTTTCTACTGCTTATCAACTGCTATGATGGACCAAAGAAGAGCATTCTGTATTAACTATTTACAGAAAACTAATTTGGTAGAGAAGAATCAGCCCCTTGATCTTAAACAAATGAGGTAGGTTATTTTTTTCCCTGAAAACTTTGAGTTATTCCTTTGCACCTGTGCAAGGCCAAGGTAGATCTATAGTTCAAATTCTGTCATGAGCTGTGCTTGAGCAAATCAACTACTGCCTAAAGCTGGATGTTTCTCCTACCTCCTTCCTTACCACCTTTCTTAGGTGCTAATTGTGTCTAGGCTTCTGCTTAGTTTCAGTGTGAAGGAGACAAGTGGAGGAGACTGTTTTAGCATAGTTTAGTCTCATAATCCATTACAGCACACTGAAAACAGCAGTGTCCAGCTAAGTGAAAGAAAAGGGGAACACTGTTCATATTCTTCTGGACTAGAAAACAACCGCATAGAGTAAGAACTGTATGTCTGACAGTTTCTAGGCATTGCAGTCAAGAATAAAACCATGTACACTAATATGTCAGATAAATTATATCTGGAAATCTCAAATGGATGAATGCAGAGATCTGAAGTACCAACAGTATAATTCAGTAAGGTAGATGGATTGCAGCTGCTTGAAAGCTTGTTGTTTACTACCCACCTGGATGGTTTTAGAACAGTAGTGACCTCCTCTTTCTTGCTGATACTTCATCAACGCCTCTGCGGCTTTTCTCTCTTCCAGAGCTTGATGCAAGAAGAACTTTGAAATATTTGGTAGAGCCACATGCGACTGATCAAAATATTCACCCTAAGCACACAAAACATGAGTGTTAAGATTTGCTGGAATTGGACTCACTTGCAGCAGAATATGGCTTTATCAGAACTTGTGAGACCCTTCCAATGGAAGCTGTTCACAAAGCACAATCACTTTGGAGACCTTACTCCAAATTTCTACAGTAGATGAAGTAAGTAATTACAGCCTGAAACGAAAAATCTGTCCTTCTCCTAGAATTCCTGTCCTTTAATACTGAACAGGCAACTGTAGCACTGATGTTACTCTCTCAGTAGCAGTCAGTGATCCTCAGAATATTTTATTTTATGAGTGGTTAGCATGTGTGTGTTTTGTAATTGTGTTTTGTTTAGGTTTTTTGTTTTATTTTTTAAACATACTCCCAGCACAGGGAACATAAAATCTATCCCTGCAGGTCAGCATTCCAATCAAAAGCTGGCTTTCAAAGGTATGAGGAAGGTGAGGCAAATACAAAACGAGAACAAGCATAACTTCACATCTATTTCTCAGTTATTCCAAAATAACACATACTGCTACTGAACTATTCTGTATATACCTTCATTATATGTAGGTATATACATGGAATGTATGCATGTCAGGAAGGACATGGACCTGTTGGAGCAAGTCCAGAGGATCACCAAGTTGATTAAAGGGATGGAGCACCTCTCCAATGAGAAAAGGCTAAGAGAATTGGGATTGTTCAGCCTGGGGAAGGTTTCAGGTTGACCCGACTGCAGCCTTCCAGTAACTGAAGGGGGATTACAAGAAAGACGGAGAGCAAGTAGTGGCAGGAAAAGGGGAAATGGTTTCAAACTGAAAAAAGGGCAGGTTTAGTTTACATATTAGGAAGAAATTCTTTACTGTGAAGGTGGTGAGGCACTGGAACAGACTGCCCAGGAAAGCTATGGATGACCCATCTCTGAAGTATCCAAGGCCAAATTTGAGCTCTGAGCAACCTGGTCTAGTATAAAATGTCCCTGGCCAGGGCAGGGGGATTGAAACTAGGTGACCTTTGAGGTCCTTTCTGACTCAGGTGATTCTATGATTTCAGAAGTATTACAACCCTAAACCAACTGCAGGCCTAGTTCTGTTCTGTATGGGGAAACAGCAGCTTTAACCATTGCCTTATTTAACTATGGTAATAGATCTATCAGCTCTCACACTGGAAGAGTTTTATCCACAGCATTGCTGTCCCATGTATTAGAGACAGGGAGAGGAGAGCCACCACATTATACTGGTTTGAACACTGGCTCTACACATCCTCCCATGGTGAGTACAATGAAAAGCAGCAACTATGACTATGTCAAGAATCAAACTGAGGCACCTACAACATCTTCATCTGCTGGTTCCCTAAGTATGTGTGTGCAACACAGCACAGCTTTTGTCTCTTGGACACAGCTCTGCACTGGCCTACACAGAACTGCCTATCAAGCAGATCAAGCAGTTGGCTTACAGCCTGCCTATGGTAAGGAACAAGTATGTGCATTTCTTAAGTTCTTCTGCTTCTGGTTGTCTTCCCTGCTCTCATCCATTGCCCTGCTTAAATATGAAATACATTAATTTCAGTTTTGTTGCTCTGTTTTGAAAAAAATAATTAAGACGTGTTAAACACACAATACAAGTTTATGTTTTCTATTTTTACGGTCTCTTGAGACACCCATCACATGTACACATGTGACCATAAACCCTTCAAGAGTACACACTGGGATGTTTTATTATGAACATTCATTGCAATTATTTGCATAATCCTTGTTTCCTGAAGTCATTCATTGATGTTTCTGTTGACAGGACAGTCAAGATTCAGTGTTTTATAACCAGTTCCTCAGTGCAAGTGCGTGGCATGACTTCAAGTGGAGCACAAGTTAACACACCTGCTTAACTGGTAAGGTAAACCTTTTACATCAATCATTAGAAACTAACTGGGGATAAATAACATCTAGAAATGTGAACATCCTAAATAATTAATTGAGCTTTCTCCATCTCATCCCACTGCCAATCACTAAAATTTTTTTAATCCACAGGCTTAGTAGGTAGAAGTTTTACTGCATACTTAAATTTTTATTGAACTAATCCTTGACACCAGGCTCAACTGAAGGATGTTGGGGGTATATTGAATATAGTTTGTGTTGCTTCCCAGCGGATGCTTGGAATCAGAAGGTATGGCAATAATTCTGATTTTTTATTTTAATGGCTGCATTGCCTTAACATTTGATAGGTAGTCAGATGCAATTTTGGCATGCATGTTACATGGTATCAGAGACAACTCTTTTTATTTCATGTCCAAAGTTTATGCCTGTGGAGCAAAACACCCTAAGGCGACAGTGACATCCACCAGCTCCAGTGTAACCACGCACAACTATCTCACATACAAAGTTTGGGGAGGGGGGAAAAAATCACTCAGGAGCTATACCCCAAAGCTGTTAGCATTCCGTTTTCCTGTCCCTCTTTCCACAGGCCAAACTGGCTCTCCGACTCGCCCCAAACAGCCCCANCCGCCCGCGCGTCCCGGCCCCCGCCGCTCTCTGTGCTGCCCCGGCGGGGCGGGGCGGGGCGGGGGGCACGGCGAGCCCCCCTGGGCCTGGGGCACAGTCACGCTCCGCCGCCCTGCCCGCCGCGGGCCCCTCCTCTCCTGTGCTGTCCTCTCCTGTCCCGCCGCCTTACCAGCGCCAGCAGGCAGTAGTGCAGCTCCAGCTGGGCGCCCGTGACGCCGCAGAGCGCCTCCTCCACGGCGGCGGGGAAGCCGAGGCGGACGCGGCTGGCGGGCAGCGGGCGGTGCGCGGCGCAGGCGG
>WBMV01001086.1:265177-456108 GCA_013396655.1 Campylorhamphus procurvoides | reverse complement strand
GGAGGGCTGCTGCTGCCATTGCCTGCGTGGGCCGGGGCAGCGCGGCGCGCCCGCTGCACCGCTCAGGGCGGGGGATCCTCCATCCCCCATGGCGGGGGCTCTCCCTCACGAAGGGGGCTTCTCCCTCACGAAGGGGCTTCTCCCTCATGGCTGGGACTCTCCCTCACGGCAGGGCTTCTCCGTCCCTCACGGCGAGGGCTTCTCCCTCATGGCTGGGGCTCTCCATCCCTCACGAAGGAGGATTCTCCCTCGTGGCGGGGGCTCTCCATCCTTCACGGCGGGCCCCTCACTCCGCGGCCCCTTTGTGAGCATCCTAATTTGTTAAATGATCGATACTGAAGTACCTGGCTTAACCCTAAAGTACGTGTGTTGATTTGTGCTCCGCTTGGACACTTGAGCCCAGGAACTGGTTATAAAACGCTAAGTGCTGACTGTCCTGTCAACAGAAACATCAATGAATGACTTCAGGAAACAAGGATTATGCAAATAATTGCAATGAATGTTCATAATAAAACATCCCAGTGTGTACTCTTGAAGGGTTTGTGGTTGTGCATGTGTCACAGGTTTGGGTGTCTCAAGACCATAAAAACAGAAGAGAAAAACATAAACTTGTATGGTGTGTTTAATGTTTCTTTGTGTTTTGTTTTTTTTTCTTTCAAAACAGAGCAACAAAACTGAAATTAATGTATTTCGTGTATAATAGATGAGAGCAGGGAAGACAACCAGAAGCAGAAGAACTTAAGAAATGCACATACTTGTTCCTTACCATAGGCAGGCTGTAAGCCAACTGCTTGATCTACTTGATAGGCAGTTCTGTGTAGTCCAGTGCAGAGCTGTGTCCAAGAGACAAAAGCTGTGCTGTGTTGCACACACATACTTAGGGAACCAGCAGATGAAGATGTTGTAGGTACCTCAGTTTGGTTCTCGGCATAGTCATAGTTGCTGCTTTTCATTGTACTCACCATGGGAGGATGTGCAGAGCCAGTGTTCAAACCAGTATAACGTGGTGGCTCTCCTCTCCCTGTCTCTAATACATGGGACAGCAATGCCCTGGATAAAACTCTTCCAGTGTGAGAGCTGAGCCCGTTTGCAGTCACATTCAGCACCTCCAGTACCAGGTGCTGTGTGAGAGTGTGGCGAGGCTGGGCCGAGGACGGAGTGGGAACACACACCGAGGCAGTCCTGGGGAGGGAGCAAGGTGTGAATAATCCTGGGATCTTAGTGGTTTGTCTATGTATGGCTTGGCCACAGGTAAATTCTTTAGCTTTTTGGTTTAACACTGAAAATGTTGGTGTCGAATTGGTCCTACCTAGGCAGTGTAAACCATTTTAGTGACTAATAATCCCCTATTTGTACAGTAACTTCAAAATACAGGTTACTGACTTTTTCAGCTGCTTTACCATATGGATGGAGCTCGGCATGTTATTGCTTGAGCATTTATTTATCTTTAATAGATTCAAAACAGTGGGCCAGAAATATGAGTAATCTCAACACCCTTCAAAATTGCTAATATTCTGTTCAGTGATTTTGTTTAGTAAGCTCAATGTTATGTGCTGTTCTGTGGAATATTTTTCTAGCAGATCACTCCACTCCTCCACAAACCCAGGATGCTGAGGGCAGAGTCATTATTCCATTGCATGTTTTAATTGTTATTGGACCTGACTACCTAGAGCAGAGCATGCATCATCTGAGAGTAGTCATGTAAAGATGTGAGAACATTGCTCATGAGAAACTTAAGTAATTCTAGGTCGGTGCTTCCATCTCATATGCTGTCCAGCCTTCTTTGTTTACATAATTATCCATTTTTTCATTCTGATTCTCCATGCTGTAGTTAAATTAGAAGTTTCCCTTGGAAAAAAAACTAACCATATTTAAGCATTTGCTTCCTTCAAGAATTTGAGTAAAATTGCATGTGAGTAAAGTATACCTGTAATGTTTGCAAGGGTAAAGTAAGTACCTAAATTCAGTAAGTTTCATTCAGTTTCAATATATTCATTGACAAGACACTTGAGCAGCTTAAGACCTTTTTCTCGAGAAGGGTTTTCTTTTTCACTGTAGCCCCTAGGGACTTTTCCTGGGAGGATGTCCTTCTAACTGTTACCTTTTAGCTTTTTGCATTCTAACTGTCCTTGTTCCAGCCAGTAAAATAGTTGCTAGTGTTTTATTACTCCAGAATAATTCCTCAGAAGAGAAAGAGCAAATGTGGTGCCTGTGTGCATACGCAGTGATATCCCAAGTGAAATAAATACTTGGTGACTTCCTTTCTTTGGCCAGTCTGAATAGTCTGAAGTGCAAAATTTCAGTAGAAAGCCATTTAACTCATGTCCCCATGGAAAAGTTTGTAGTAATTTTTGATCGTATCAACCCATAGAGACTTGTGTCTGTATTGATGAACTCCAGTCCTTTGGGAAACAATATAAAATTATCCTATTTCAGTGATGAAGAGATAAGATGCAAAGGCATTTTTTAAGGCTATCTAAGATGTATGGAGCTCATCTGAAAACTAACTCTAAAATTGCTTAATCTCCATACATTCCTTAATCCCTCCTTTTATGAGAACGCCACTGAATTAATTTTGCTTTGTGCTTTATAGAACTAAAGGAAATACACATAATTTGCGCTGTTATCAAATATATTATGGAAAAACTCCATTACAAAGTAAAATGGGGATTCTTGCTATGTAGGATGAAGTGATGTCACATGCTGATTATATCTGGGCTGGGGAAAGTATCATCTGTCCCAAAAAACTTGTGATCTCCAGTCTTGGTTTTCAAGACATGCTCTATCCTGCGGAACAAGTGCTTTGCTCAGTTTCTTAGTTACAACATTTCAGCACAGCATAGCTGCCTGCTATCAGGTGAGACTGCTTTTAAGAGAGCTTTTTTTCTTTTTATCCCTCACCTGCCCTAAAGTGAAGGGAAAGTCTTGGTGTCTCTCCCAGACTGTGTGCTGAAGAGAAGTTATAACCCACTTGGGGTAACAATATCTGTATGTGACTGTGATACAACAAATGCATCTGGGTTAGAGCTTTATTCCCACTAAGTCCTGAAATATGGAGGTACTTTATGTATTTCTCCATTGAACTGAGATTGGGGTGAAGAGAGTTGGACGCTGAGTGATCTGGACCAAGGGAAAGCAAGAACAGATAGTTATGTGCAGGTCATTGCAGAAAGGGTTGGTGACATCTGTAAATAGAGTTGGTGACAGGCACATGCCTTGATGAAAGATGTCTTTTAATTTTTATGATTTGACATGATTTTGGTACAACATATTTTAAAGTGTGTTGAAAGTGTATGGCAGAGTGTGAAGCCAAACCACCATAGCATGATATACAGAACTGCAATTAAAATTCCAGTAAAATAAACTATCCTGCGTGTACACCCACACCTTCCCCCTCCCTCTCCACCCTCTCTCCTTTTTATTGGCAGAGTGCAGCAGAGAGCATTGTTAATGTCAGTGCAATTTAGCAATCATCTCAAAATACCCTTTCTCCTGAGCCTACTTGGCAAACAGTTTTTATCTGGTCATTTTCTACCTAGATTCTTTCATTTAAAGCTAGGTTCATTAGGCTGCACATTGTAATCTGGAGTTGATATTGTTCCTTCTTTCACCACAGGTAATAAGAGTTGTGGCTGTTGCTTCTAGCCAGATACCATCTGTTAGCTTGTTTCTAACTGTGATGGATATTCATGTGTTTTGCAAACAGTCTTTCTAATATTGCCAGACTTTTCTCTCCTGTCATCATTCAGTGCCCATCAATAGCTATGATGGAAACAAAGGGCTGTGTGAGGAAAAAGTAATAAACAAATAAATGCATGATATGTGTGCCTGTGAATTAGCCTTCTTCATTCATAGTTTTGTTTTGTAATTAAGTGAAACCAAAGCGCTCTGTCAGGAAATTAAAGATGATTCATATGAACACCCATGAATTCGCTTTTATTGGGCTTGAAGAGACTTAGGGTTCTTAGGGTTTCTTATGCTTTTCTATTCTCAACAAGTGCTTCATCTCACTGTTTTATCTCACTCTTTTTTTATTTTGTTTTTCCACTGAGGAAAAGCCAGCAAGACTTTTGAGTTGTTTTGTTGCCTTTTTGCACTGTATGACTCATAAAGTTAAAAAAGAAGCCTGAAATATGGGAGGTTGCTACTTAAGTAAGCATAGCAAAATAACTGTCTCTCAGTAAAAGTAGTCATCAGTAAAGCATGAGATGGCCCTGGGAGGCAGCAGTGTTGTGACAAGGCTGTGAGGTGGACACTCTGGAAAATGCTTTTTGTCTCTGTGTCAATAAGCAAATGAAAAGGTCCAGTTTGTTGTAGTGCTGTGAAATCAGCATATTTTAGTGATACAAGAAAAGGATTTCCCAAAAGTAAAAGTCTTTTGAAGTCAGAATTGTCTTGGTATCAAACAGAGCAGACAAAAGCCTATTTTTTGAGGTTTATAAGTACTGAAAATTATTATGCAGTATCAGATCTACACATATTTTGTATATATTCAGTTTAATAAAATGAGGTACCACAATGAAATCCTGTTTAAAAAATACTTGGATTAACTTTAATTTTGGAAGTAATTTTAAGTGCCTTTTTCTGACACTCACCTCAAATACTCCAAACCTTAGTTTTCAATTGCTTTCCTTTTCTAGAGTCAAAGATTTTCTTCCTCTCTTTGATATTTTTATGTTTGCAAAACATCCATTACTGCAGTGTTTGAAGCAAGATGAGATGTTCAGGAATGTTCTTATGACTGGAGAGAGCCATGTCTTTTGCCTTTATTGAGTTTTCCCACTCTGCATCAGTAGCCTGGTAAAGTTGCAATACTTTGCATTTCTGATACAACTTTTATCTCAGGCAGTTCCTTCCCACATGCTTCCTTGGCACAAGTCTGCATGACACAGATATTGAGAAGTTGTCTCATTGCCTCTTTTCTTATGCAATGAAGTTCTTCCTTAAGGAACTTTACAAAAGCTGGATAATATAAACCATTGTGATATATATAATATATAGAATTCTTTGAAACTCTACTGATTGAAATCTGTCATTCAAACAGAATATGCCCATATAGCCCAGAAGCATATCTATGCCATGTCTAAAGCTAACATAGGAGACAAGCTTATATGAATTTCTGAAATACAAGCAAAGCTTATCTTTAACCCTGTGTCACAACAATGGTCAGGCAGATTCGTCCTCTCCCTTTGCTCCCACTGTTCCCTCCCTGGACCACTGAGAATGCTCCCTGCCAATAGCAGCTTTGGGGTCTATGTGTGTGGTCAGTCAAGCCTCAAAGAGGTGACTGCATCTCAGCAATCTGCATTGCCAGACCCCTGACTGGGACTGTTGTCCTGCTCTGACCTGCTTTGCATTTGACACCTTCACCTTTCATTTTGCATCTTAAGTCCAGTTGCATGTGGCTGTGTTTGTGACTGCCTACATGTATGTAGGTTTCTTAATTTTGGGGCTTAGGACAAACTGAACTGTGGCCATTATTTAACTTCTGTCTAGAAGCTGTATATCGCTATTTCTCTAAAGCACATATCACTGTCTCCAGTGCAGTTTTAAATGTGGACAAATCATGTACACTAAGTTCCTCTCACCATGTCTTTTCTCCTTGTATTTACAAAATCCTTAGGTGTGTGCAGACTCAGCTTCTCAGCTCTCCTGCGTCTTTTGGAGCTCAGCCTCTGCCAGCCCTCAGGAAGCCCATGGTTTGTCTTGGTCAGAGGCAGCAGGGAGAGCTGGAAGCTGGGGGCTGTCTGTGCTCCCAGCCTGAGTGCTGCAGAGGACTGGCAGCCTGGCTGAATAAGCTCCAGCCTGGCCAGCAGTATTGCCCCTTCAATCTCCATTTCTGCTTTTATAAATACACTTCAGCTGTAAGTGGACTGTTAGTTTCAAGTGGTATTGGCTGATACTACCCATTAAAAGGCTGTGCTTAGGAGTAAGTTTGAATAAATTGTTAGGGTTCATCAACCTCTGAGATTCTGCAATTGTTATTTCAAGTCACATTTAAAAAAGCATAGACCAGCAACCTTAAGGCTCATCCGTGCAATCTTTCCATGGTGTATCATAAGTCCAGTTGCTAACTGCAGGTTGAAGGCACTAAGCCTCAGCACTGGAGCATATTTAAGGGGGTTCTGTGGAATTCCTGAAAACATGTGGCTTGCCTCAGGCAATGTGTTGCATAAGGGAGTTGTGCAATGCCAAACTGCTTACAGTCTGTCATAATTTGTATACCTTGCCTTTCTATTCTACCTTCCTTTCCACAACTGTGGGTAAGAATCTGTACTTACTCTTAGACAAATGAGAAAATGAGACTTGACATGTTGAAAAAGGCAGTGTCTTTTCTTTTTGTTGTTTTTTGTTTGTTTTTGTTTGTTTTTTTGGGGTTTTTTTGTTGGGTTTGTTTTGTTTGTTTGGTTTGGTTTGGTTTGTTTGTTTGGGTTTTTTTTTGGCTGAGTGGTAGGTTGGTTTTTTGGATTCTTTTTGTGGGTTTTTTTGTTGTTTTTTGGGATGGGGTTTTTTTTGGCTGTTTGTTTTGTTTTGTTTTGTCAGTGCAGCCTGTGCCATCTGAAATCAGTGACTGCAGGTAATGCCTTTCCAGGCAGTGTAAACTTCAGTAGGTGCACTCTGTGCTCCTGGGGGCTCTTGAGGATGCATCAGACCTACCTCTTTGAGGTAAGCATGAGCTGGTGCACTTTGTACATACTCAGAAAATCTAGGCTAGCAGAGGTAAAATGATTAGCTCAGTTGGTTAAAGCTTGGCGCTACAAAAGCTAAGGTTGTGGGTTCAATTCCTGTACGGGCCATTCACTTAAGAACTGGACCTGATGATCCTTGTGGATCCCTTCCAACTCTGTGAATTCTGTGAAACAAAATGTGGACAAGGGATGAAGATCTAGAAACCACTTATTGTCTTGCTGCTGTATCCTACTGATAATCAATGTTCCTAGAGTCCCTGCTAGTACCAACAGCATCTGGCTTTGAAGTTCAGGAACTTTTGGGCATTAGCTGGTTTGACTGATGCCACTTGTTACGTGGTTTGAGAGAGAAGAAATTAAAGCCACAGATGTGGTAAGAGGAGTGTGAAATGTTTGTAGTTGAAGAGGAAATGATTCTAAATGTTTTGGCTTTCATAGTCACCAAAAATAATGAATGAACCCTTTTCACAATTTTTGTTTGAAAAAGAATCCTTTCAAAGTTTAAGAGAAACTGCTTGAGAAAAAAATATCAAAAGGTTCTTTATTTGAAACTTTAATGTGAACATTCATTAGCTAAATGTTTGTTTTAAATTTTTTATTAATATGGAGTCAGTGGTGGTGGATCAGGCAAAGCAGAAGTGGATAATTTCACTCAAATATCATAGACATTAAAGGCAATGAAAAATTCCAATGAAGTAATTCCTCTTCTAGTTCCAGTCACAAAAGACTCTTTATTGTTGTTTTCTGCTCAAAGCACCTCTTTTAGGCCATCTTCATTGTGTAAGTGCTGTGATTCCCCCGGGGTATCTCTTTCTGTATTTTTTCTGCCTAGTTCCATTTTAATGGTTTTAAATACATTATAAAAATCTTATAACAATAGGTGTTAGATTGTAGTCTGTTTGTGGCACTATGTCCCAGGCAAAGTCTTTTGTGTCAAATTGCAGGGATCAAATGATTTTTTTTTCAATTTCCATATCTTTATGGAGAACACTTGCTGAATTGAGCATTCTCCTGATTTCACTGCAGTTATGGGATGGAACTCAGAGTACGTTTGGCTTCTGTCACTTAGGGCAGTCAGCATCATTAATTTGTAATTTTGGGAGTTTACTTATACTGGTCTTTAGGACACAGTAGCATTACTCACAGTAATGTAGTGAAATGCTTTACTTTTTGATTTTTAAACCACTCCAGTTGCTATATTTTATTAGAATTTAGAAATTACTGTGCTGAGTATTTACAGATTTCACAGAACGTTTTGTTCTCTGATTTAAATCCTGCATACCAAGTGCCTGCCTGGGGCAAAGACAAAAAAAAAAAAGAAAAAAAGCTAGCTGTGATACTCCAAAACTGGTTGAATAAATCCTGTGCAGCTGGCCTGTGTGAAATGTGCCCAGTGACAGCAACCGCAGCGAGGATTCAGAGGGTTAGGGAGAGCTCTGTGCTGTCACATACTAGCAGTGTTTTATTACTCTGGCAGTAACGTGTAGCTATCCTGGCTGCTCAGTATTAAGCATGCAGAGTGATTGCCATGTGGTTCCCTCAGGCATGTATGCAGGCAAAACTGATACATAAGTGTGCACTATTGCCTTCTGTGTATGTTTGTACATGCTTTAGTGTTTTCTGATTTTGGAACTGTGGTTAAAGCCTCAAAGGGAATCTGTGAGTCTGCAGCAGCTGAGAATACATTTCTAGCACTGGATGGTCCTGCATGGTTGTGTGCCTGTCCTGTCACTGGTGATGAAATGGTGTTGTCTGGCCTGCTCTACAGTGTTAATCAAGGGAAATTATTGGAGACTTATTTAAACAGTCAACACAGTACAGTTTATACTTGTGTGTGCTTGTGGGTGAGATGCCGGGGACTGTTATGCATTGGAGACTGTTTTTTCTGCCTGCTGTTCTCACCAGCAGCTCTGTTCATCCAACTGTCTCCACTTGGCTTCTTTTTGTAATATAACCCAGCTGAAACATGGTCCCAAGGGGAAAGTGACTTAAATCTGAATCTTGGAAAGTAATGAATTAAAAGATACACAGTTCAGGAAAATAAATTTTAGAACACAAAGCTATAAAGGCTGTGACTAGCTCACGTGAGCAACTTGCAGTTAGGTCATGTTTTCCTCTAATAATGCATCAACAGGAGTTTGGAAAAGCTGTTTTGACTCATGTTGCTCTTGGCAATGCTCTGCAGTGTCACCTTTTTGAATCCAGCTCCATTCTCAGGCTCCAGAATACTTAGAGGTTCTCTAGGAACAGGCACAAGAGTAACTGCAAGGAGCGAGACTGCATTTACAGACCTGGCCTTTGGAGTTCGGAATGGCAGAACTCAAAAGATAAAAACATAGAGGCTTTTATTAATACAGGCATTTATCAGAAAGGCACTAAGAGGGACTTAGAAAAGAGATTTGTATGTATTAGGTGGTAAACAAATTTCTAGCAAAATAAAATAAGAATAAAACTTTCCTTGGCTCCAGTTTGGTCAATAGCTGTTTCTGACAGGGGTTTTTTTGCACTTTTCCCATGTCATTGTGTAGTGGTCATATATTGAAATTATTCACTGGCCTATTGCCCTCCACTGGCCTGAGCAAGTGCATGACAATTCTTATGATGCTTGTGCTGAAAGGCTTCTCTTAATGGATCTTGATTTGTTCCAGAATGGCATCACCCTTGTTCCTGTTGATGTATGGTCATGATCTGGACCCTGGGACTCAAGCAGAACTGAGGGACACATCTTATCAGGCAATGGTAAGATGCTGTTTCCTGTGCAGAGGAGGATGTTTAAATCTGGTATATGTAACTTGTGACTTTCAGCTGTTTGGTCTGAAGCAAGGGACAGGAAAGTTTCTTTTCTTAATTGGTGGAAGGTCAGTGCAGAGCAAAGAGAGGAGGTGAAAAATCCTTAGGAAAACTAAAAAGAGAAGCAGCACTGGGAGTGGGCCAAATCCTTTACTTGTATATGTGTGCATTACTCATATAACTTCAAGAGAGTACATGCTTTAACTGTGCATGTACCAGCTGAGGACTTGGCCCATAATGTCCTTTATAAAGCTCTGATTCCTCCCCAAATAGTTTTTCCCTCCCTCTTCAAAGAGACACCTGTTGTTGGTGGAGTTGGTGATGATACTGGATTAGTGCACATGCAGTCAGCCTGCTTGGCCTCGGCCCTTTGGACCCAAAATGAACTCCAGCTGCTGTTGCCCAGAGCAGGTGCTTCATCCAGCCCTAACAGCTGTTTGCATGTATGCTGTCATGGCCAAGAGGAGGGGGTAAGTCCCCTGAAGTACCCAGAGGAAAGACTGATCAACAGGAAGGAAGGAAAAGGGAGTGTGCCATGGAGACCTGATTTGTATACCCAGCAGACAAAAGTTGTTCTAGCATTGCCTTGTGGAAATAGGGAATAGTGACTGTCACTCTGCATCCACTGAGCCTGCCCAGTATCATGATGGATTATGGTTCCCAAAATGAGGCTGAGGGACCACTAAGGAATGGCAGGGCCTTGATGAATGATTGATCTCTAAACTGCCAAGCCTCTATTGTCAGCTGAAGCTATGATACAGGTATGTGAGAAATTTTGAGGGCTAATAGTGTTTCACAGTTGTTCAGTGTTTGTAGTCACTGGTTTAAAGCTTGAGTGTCCCAGCAGAAGTAAGATTGGGCACAGGACAATGTGCAGGCTAATGGTCTGCTGCATGTAACAGGTTGTGATTCACCCTCACAGTGCCAGAAGGAAGAAAACAAAAGCAGAGATAGTCTGGGGTATGAGACAGTGCCAGGGAAAGGGAGGATGAGAGGAAGACCTGGGCGCATATATATAGAGATGTGATGATTGGGAGGCAGCGGCCAGAGTTTGAGGAGGAGGCACAGATAGCTCATGTCAGAGGTAAAGCAGCAGCAACTCAGGATTAGAGGAAGGGGACAGAGCAAGGATGCAGGTTTCTTGAAGTAAGGGAATCACTGCCTTCAAAGGGACAAAGGCAGCTTACAGTAAGGACAACTCAGACCTGCAGTAGAAGGTGGTGGGAGGGTGCCTTGCAGAGCAGGGAGTCTCACAGTATAAGCTGTTAAAAGTTGTTTCCATTGCTGGCATCACAACTAGCCCCTTCCAAGTCCCTTCCAGCATGCTTTCAGTTTACTCCCCTTCGACTGTTGTCACTGACTCAGCAGTGGGTCCTGTGCAGTCTTGCGCTCTGATTATTCACATGCTGCTGGCAACAGCACTCCTGGCCTCCCTTTCCATGAGTGCACTCTTTGGCTGTGTTTGCATATGTCACTGTCAGCATTAAAACCAGGTTCCTTAGGGTTCTGTCATCTTATATATATTCATTAAAGCTACCAGAGTTCATCCAGTTTCACTGATAACCTCCATGTCCACTTTGTGGATATGCTCTTTGCATGGTTTTAGTCATATCCCATCCAGCAGACTTTTCATTTGGTGTGTTTTTGCTGATTGCTCAACCAAGTTTCCACTGAACCTCCATAAGGAGGGGTAAGTGCTAAGCAAGGACATTTCCCTGTATAGCTATAAAAGGATTATTCAGACCATATTTGATTACAGCATGGCCTAAGCGCAGGAGAAAAACATGAATTTTGGAGGCCTCTCTTTGTCAGGAAATGGGATTTCCGCAGGTGCTCAGTTGCAAATACTCTGCATGCTTATAAAGCTTGGCACATAGCATTGAAGAATCCTAATTCAGGATGCAAGAATGTCTCATGGCCCCTGCCACAAAAACTGGTGTCTGGCCATGTTTGGAAATCAGCCGTCAATGATGACAGTGGGCGAGTATGGGTGAAATGAACAACTTGGCTTCAGCACTAAGCAAGACTTGTTAAACATTGTAAATACAGATGTCCAATTCATATTTTGAATAATGAATACTATGAACTTTTCTGTAGCAAGTGGTAAGAAGCTGGATCATCTTTCTTCATCTGCTCACTGCCTTCACAGAATTTGAAAGTGTGACAATGTATTTCATCCCTTTACAGGATTAGGTAAGATTGGTAACCATAACTGTTGTATAGAATTACATAGAAATACTCTAGACAGCCAAATATATTAATTTAAGATAATCTATAAAGTGGCAGGGAAATTGTTTCCATTTTGGTTTATCCACTTATTGGATTGGTCAGGTTATCCAGCTGACTTCAATCATTCTTTTGGACGAAAACTACTGCTGGTACAGACCTGTACAATTTCTGTCCCAGTATAGTTCTTCCATCAGGCATCCCAGGTATTTGTTTTGGTTCTGCATGAAAATTCGGGAATTGGAGAAACAGCACCAAAATTCTACATAAATTAAATTCTCAAGGCTGTTAAGGAAATAGATATATTAGAAGCAGTGTGTTTCTGTGCTCACTCTGTTCTGACATCCCTTGGACAAGTCACTGTTATGCATGGAAAGACACTCCACACAACTATTAGAAGTGTGTGATGTATCTCTCTGTGAGGGGAAGACATCATGTGACATGCACCTGGTTACTGTCCATACATGTTTGCCACTTTGAGCAAATTACAGTTCACTGGTGCTGCTGTGGGTGTATCAGCAGTAGTTCCCCACTGCCTCCTTATCTGCCCAGTTGCGTGTCTGAATGATACCCACACCCACTGCTGCTTCACTGGTGATGAAGTGGTAGGTGTTGCTCTGCCTCCTGCTTTTCTTCCTCAGCTTCCTTGCACTGTGGTATGAGGAATCACAAGAATAATGAATAAGCAACTTTCTACTCCCTGGGGGATAACAAATTTTTTGCTAAAAACTGCCCCAAATGACATTATCAGAGTGACCCAAGATCTATATTTAAGTATGGCAGCACATTTAATTTGGTTTTCCAGATATTTTTAACCACCTACATGTGGATAAGGTTTTTTGAAGCATCTGTCTCCTACTGGGTAAAATGTCATTAGGTACCAAGGAGCTTTAGGATTGAAACCATTCCCAAAAAGTATGTGGCAATATCCAGTGTCATGTCTGGTGAGGAACAACAAAATGAAGCAGTTTGGGTGTAGTAAGTCATAAGTTATTAATTGCTGGATTAAGACTAAGAAAATAAAGAACTTATTAGCAGGTCTCCATGTTTTGAGGATCTGGAGAGCTGAGGGGACTTGGTATGAGGGCCACATTATGCTGTTCAGGAATTCCCAGTTCAGGGTCAAAAGTACTGGAAGTGCTCTTTTACCATAGAGCTGACAGTCAGCTTGCTGCCAGGGAGAAAAACAGTCTCTAAGTGGTGGGTGAACATAGTGTCAGAAACAGACCTTGACAGAAGAGCAACACACAGTCAGACCAAGTGACATTCTTCACACCTGCTGTGGTGCATAACAGTAGCTGGCTGACTTACCCCGTGGCACTACAAGCAGAGCATTGTGCTGGGACACAGCCTGGACAGCGATTGAATTACACACCGATTAGGTCTTCTGCTTCTCCCTGTCAGTGTGGACAATGGAGAATCAGAGAAGTGGACATGAGAGCTTTAGCAGGCCTTGTGCTCTCCAACAGGGGAGGATTAGTTTGTAAATGGTAAATTGTGTTGGGGCCAAGAGTCGTAAAACTGAACTCTTGCCCTTCTGCTGCCTCAAAGGCACAGGCTTTGCAGAAAACTGCTTCTCCCCCCTTCTACTAACTGCTGTGATCAGGGGAGGGGTGGACATATGGAATCTGCTCCTCCTTTTCTCTGCCAAAGAAGGAAGAAGACACTGGTACATTCGGACAAATTTTGCTCCTCGCTATCTCTTACTCCCTTATCTTAGGAAGGGTATGGGATTAAATTAATCAATCTTCTGCCATTTCCACAGGGATGTGGATTTGCCTCTCACCGAGATGCTGTTGGCTGGTTCACTGCCTGGTAGAGAGTGTCTCTAAGACCTGATTTAGCCTGAAGCATACGCTTTCTCAAGAGGTCTGCAGCAGGGCTGGAGAACTGCAAACATTACATCCTTTCCCTCCTGTCATCTGCTTCCATATGACTGCAGTGCCTGTGCTGTGCTCTCAGCTCACTCATCCTGAAATGCTCCTTGTGATGGTTTGTACAGAGCAGACTTTGCTTTTGGTGGCAGTATCCCTTATTGCTGTGTCATTCATAGAGAAGATGGCTTCATCCTTGCCTTTATTCCACTAGTACCAGCTGCTCTACACACAGGAACCAAAAGTGGCAAATGTGCTATAACCTCTTCCAATTTTCAATTGAAGGTCTACATCACATGAACTTCTTGGGGGTTTTTGAGAGGTAAAGTTTTTTAGTTTATAGAAACAAAAATGATAAAAAACCCAAACTCACAAACCAGAAACCAACTTAAAACCAACAAAACCAACACCTACAAAAAAAAAAAATCAAAACGCACACGATGAACCCAAGTTGGAGAAACAGCTGCATTGTGTGACTGATACAGTGCATGGGAGTACAAAGCATTCCCACTCTGGTTTTGCACATCCACTCCCTGTGCCTATTAATAGCTGTTAGCCAGGAGCGTAGAAATGGAGATGGGCAGGACTAGCTTGCCTTGCAAACATTTCTGTGGTGGCCCCTAACTATTTGCTAGAACTAAAGATTCCACTGTGATAAAGTGGATATCTTAAATCATTTCTAGAGGTAGGGGGATGTATCTTAACTTAAAGTGAGTTTCCATTAGGCATTCTTGTATCTTGGAGTATGCCACTAAATAACAATGTACATGAGCCATGGGAATATGTCCTTCTTAATCTGTAAAAAGCAAAGGTCAGTCTTGAAGATCCCTCAGTCTTTCAAATCATCCTAATCATCTTATTGATCCTGCATCATCACAGGGAAATTCAGCAGGGGTGTTCCTGTTAGTGATCTAGGAATATAGATGTGGTTGAAAACATGGAAAGCTGTATCTTGTTCCAGTTGTCTTTATTACTGTAATAAATAATACCAACTCTCTCTTCCCACAGACTTTATCTCATCTGTTTATATTGTTGGCATTTATTTTGTTTTGAGCTAAGAAATAATGCATATGTAAATACTGTAAGGTTGTAAGAGACTTGAATATACCATTTAAAAAGAATTGCTTCTGCTCTGGTTACTAGTTTGAATTGAGAAAAACTACTTGTATTTCATACTCCTGAAAGCAATAGCAGATTTGCTGTAACACAGCAGTTCAGAATAATATGTTCATAAACTATCCATTCCAGAAAACTCCCGAATCTCTTGCACTTACTTTCTCTTCACAGGTGGCAAATACTTTTTATTTCTCAAAAATATTCACAAGTCTGTAGGATATGAAGACTTTGCTTTGGTTTATTTTTTGTAAAGCTTTGCAAAAAAAATATGAATGAGAGAAATTCAGCTGTTGCTCAACATAGTCACTACTGATAACTGAGAATTTTCAAAATTGAAGAATAAGAGCTATTCTAAGTAGCACTGTTGGTTTTAATACTATGGAATATTTCAAAGATAAGTTTTAAAGAAAAAAAGGAAAAACAGTCATTCACGAGTGCTGATACAGGAATGACAGAGGTTAATACCACTGACATCATGTTGGAACTGTATAGCATTTTGTTAATGGTTATTAATGCCCTGCTGCTGGGAGACAGACAGTGCCAGCTGCCGGTTAGTGTGGTGCCTCTGCGGGTGTCCCTGGGCCTCTGCTTGGAAAGGAGTGGGCTGTGAGGAAGGCTCAAGTCTGCTCCCTCCACTGAAACAGGAGGAGAGGAGATACTGAGAGAAGGTAGTTGCAGCTCCTGTCTCTGGTGACTTCAGAACAGGACTTGGAGAGTGAAGCAGGAGCAACAGCCATCTACAGAGCCACATCCAGAAGGTACTGAGGACTTTGGTTCAGTTCAGATCTTCAGGACTAAACTCAAGATACATATCCTTTGGAAGAAAATAGCTAGAAATGGAGACAAACATGCATGGGAATCATGCCAGTAGGCCTGGGGTAGAAGCCTAGGTTCATGTAAGAGAGTGTCACATCAGTGGAAAGAAGTTAGAAATGGTATAGAGAGAAGGAGAAAAGCCCTCGAGAGGAAAAGAAAGGAACTTTGTAATGGCAGAATGATGATGGATATGGAACAATTAATTAGCTTTGACTACATCACATTCGTTGTACATCCAGGTTTGTGGGTTTAGCTGCCTCGCTTGGGGCTAGCTATTACTTTGTGTAATACCTTTGAATTTCATCCACCATAGGGGAATGAAACAGATACAGAAAAGTGCAATATGTCAGTGTAGTATATCAAATTGAGAAAGGCATTTTTAGCAGTCTGTACTGAATGCAGGTTTAAGCCTGCATTAGATTATTCCTTAAGTGTAATGTTGTTATGACAAATCTGAAAGGAGCTAAAAGCATTTCAGTAGATCAAAAAAGGAAACTTTGATTTCCTTTCCCACAGTCTGGACCCAAAATGGGATTGCCAGCTAGGCTTATATGCCCTGGCTGTGTACCACACAATCACCTGCTGATGAATGTGAGCAGAACATGTGGAGATGGCTTGTGAGTCCTGCAAGAGGAACCAGCTCACCAGGCCTCTCCAAATCGTTCAACTTCTAGATCTCTTTAAATGCTGGTGTGATATAACCTGAATAATACACTGAGAATGTTTAGCCAAGAAATGCATGGCAGCCCAAGGACATTTTGATAATGACGGCTGCCTGATGTGCCACACAGACAGCAGTCATGTATCATATTCTCTTCCATGGTAGGAAGAAAACAGTATATCACTACTTATGTTTTCTGAAAGGGAAGATGAGTGTTCGGTTCCGTGAACCAGGTTTGGGGACACAGTTTCATTAGAAACCCCATTAATTTTGAATACCCATTTATTATAAGAAATAATAAAAGGAAAAGAAATTATAAGAAATAAATGGTAACATCCTTGTAATATTTTACATGAATTCTCCAGTTACATAGCCTAATATTCAAAAACAATGATTTGTACAGACTTTATTTTGTCTGGTCACTTTTACAAATAGAGTTGCCCATGCAAATAGTTTCGGGTCAGTTTTCTTCAGTGCAACATCCTGAGCGTGACTAGCAGGAGCAGCAGGTCATGGGGTGTGGTAGTTCCCCTCTGCACAGCACCCTGAGGATGGCACTGGAAGCATTGTATCCAGTTTTGGTCTCCCTTGTACAAGAAAGACACTGTCATATGGCCATCAAAGTGACAGGCTGTAGCCCGTGATACACCAGTAGAGATCTGGGTTTGTTCAGCCTGCAGAGCTGCATTCTCTGCCAACAGTGACCTGCTGGAAGAGTGCATGGAAGGTAGAGTCACGTTTGTTGAAGACAGGCAAGAGGCCCAAGTCAGAGCAAGGGCAATTCAAAGGAAATGCTAGAAAAAATATTCCTGAAGAACATGCTAGGTTTTGGAATGGGGCCAGAGAGGAGGTGGCATCTCTGTCTCTGGAGATGCTCAGAATATGACTGTACTGTTGACTGACTATTACTGCAGTAACAGTTCTCAGTAAATGAAACTATTTGCAGAGGGCATTTTTTCCAATGCAACGTATAGTGCCTTGAAATCCACGTGAATGGAGAATTTTCTGATGGAGCTTACTTTGTAAGCAGTTGACCTGGCATGGAATAGTTTTGGGCATGCACTGGCATGAAATAACAATAGCAATGCCAATAATAAAAATACATGTAGTTAACAATACTTTGATTTTTAAAGCCTATTTTAGCTACAAGCATCTTCCATATCAATTTTTCAGTGTCACCATAACTGCAGTTAAATTGTTTGCCAGGTTTTAAGGATTTTCTTTTATGGTAGCTAACTAAAACAGTTCATGTTGTTCTTTCCAGTAGCTCAGGCTTCTATGGCAAGGAAAACAAAGTATAATCAAACATGACTATTCTGAAGAACTTCAAAATGAAAGTAACAATAGAATTCTGTATTTCTTCAATAAAATACTCTTAGTCATTAATTTCTAATCTTAGATTACTCTTTCATTCTCTTGGTAAATAATATTTAGAAGATTTGCAGGGACTCAATATTGTTGTTTGCATTTCAAATCTCAGCAGATCAAACAAAAGCAGAATGAAGCTACGGAAGCCTTCACTCATCCCAGCACAATCAGTGCAGGATAGCCCCTGCAATCCAATATATTTCTAAGTTTTGCCTCTCTTGACATTTTTCTTTTGGGGGTGGGGAGAAAGAGGAGAATTTTTCTTTAACAGTTAATCTCTCATTCCCAGTAGAATATTTTAGGGTAATTGTCAAAGTTGTATTTTGCACATTTACCTTTTCCTAGTCAAATAACTGTTGTTATTTATATTTAAATAATTTTTGTACTACGGATAGTACTGGCACTAAAAAGTAGCAATGTTGAAGGACACTAGTAGCAAAACTGGAAAATTGTTACTTCTGAGCTTGTTGCCTCAAAAAACAAGGAGCAACTTTATGTAGATTCATATTTCTGAGCTAATGTGCTGAGTCCTAGGCAGACTAAAAAAGCCTCAAGTTTGCAAGCTATGTTGTTGGCTTTTCCATTGTCTATGGTCTTCGTGCACTGAGCAAAGACAGCAGGAACAGTAGATTAGTCCAGTCCTGTCCCACAGCAGGGGATGTTACTTACAATTAACTCAGCTGCAGATGACTCCTTTATTCTCCTCTCCCAGACTGGGTTCACCTGAACCTTTTCCACCTGGAAACCAGGGAGTCATTGGCTGGGTGTTTCATATCTGGGTCAGTTCTAAGTCTGGCACTGTAACTGTAAAAGAGAAATTTGTCTGAGTGCTCTTTGCAAAGAGATGGGACAGCTGCTCCTTAAGTTGTGTTTTTGCAGTATGAGAGTGCTGCACCTGAGTGCAGCCCTGGCCCAGCTGGGTGGGTGACACTTGGGCAGGTTTGCTGCAGCCAAGGAAAACAGCAGGGAGGTGAAAGGGGGGAGGTACAGCAGCCTTCTTTCTGATAAGCATAGTAAGGGATGATGAGGTTCATAGAAGGTGCACTAGTTTAAGTGATCTCCATGATGTCGAGTTTTTCACAGAGAAGCAATGAGCCTTTAAAAGGTGCTTTCATCTTGAAGTAATAGTCAATGAGTGCAAGGTCATTTCTGAGGGATAAAATGACTGCATGGCTGAGGTGGGGGTTATTTCGGAGGGTTGTGGGTTTGAGTTTCTTTGAGTGTAAGGAAATATGGTAACAGATTCTGATACCTTTTCTTATGCTTAGAATATATGTAACTGAACTTGAATTTTGATTTATTGTTCTGGATTTGTAGTTGGTGAAAAGGAATTTAAAAGTAATTTCCAAAAGCTCTTCTACAACAGATGAAGATCTTGCAGGAAGAAAAGAAGCCAGGTATGTTCCAATGCACCAACATCTGGGTTCCAGTGCCTCACCACACTCACAGTGAAGTATTTCTTCCTAGTATCTAATCTAAACCTTCCCTTTTTCAGTTTAAAGCCATCCCTCCTTGTCCTGTCCCTTGTGAAAAGTGCCTCTCTGACGCTGTCCGCCAGGATGAAGAAGGAGACAATCCACACAGTTGAAGGGTAGAACAGGAGTGGACCTTTATTCTAGGGTGCAAGGGACTTATATAGGTTTAGGATAGAGGGTTCTGGAACTTGGGCGGAGATAGGGCGGAGCGTGACAAGAAAGGGAAAGGGAAGGAGTGTAACAAATAAGGGAGAAACTGGGGGTGGCCAGCCATACGTGGTAGCACTGCAATGCACCATTAGCTAGCCAATGAGAAAACTGGGGTACAACAATCAATGGGAACCCGGTAACTAGGCTTCCAACCACCAATAGGAACAATTGAATAAACAAATGAAATATTTATCTATCTAATACAATTATAGGTCTAATTGAACTATAACATTTTTAAACAATGACCTCGCAGAACTGGGGTAGCAGTCAATGCCTGTAGCGATATCAGTGCCTGCAAAGCTCCATCCATTCGTAGAAATTGTTATCTCTCACAGTTGGTTCTGACCGAGGGTCGGTTTTCTGTCTTCTGGTAGTCTGTCACCCAACACCTCTCCAGCTCTCTTGCAAGACTCCATTAGGAACTGAAAGATGCTATAAGGTCTCCTTGGAGCCTACTCTTCTCCAGACTGAACAGCCCCAACTCTCAGCCTGTCAAATTTCTTTAGTATGAGAAATACTGAGGAGAACATGTTTTTCTGCTTTTCTTCCCCTCTTTCTTACAAAACTGAAGGACTTGCACTCCGTGTTACTTCATGGGAGATGTATTAATTCAGCATAGGCTTTTATATAAGAACAAGTTTACAGAATTGTGTTGCCAAGTTGATAATATCAGAGGAAGGTGTAACAGCACAAGGGAAAAATGAAGTTGAACACCACTTAATTAAGGGTGCAAACTGCAGATGTGAGCAAACTGCAAAGCTATTCACGCTGAAGGAAATGAGGAGAACTTATTTCATAAAGAGTTGAAGAATTTAAATAAACACGTTGTGTAGAAAGGATGCAGGCAAGCACTGGGGATGGGGTTTGGCTGCTGGGGAAGCAGGTGGTGCTCCAAAGCTAGATTTTTGTAGGGTGGCACAGTATAGAGTGAGTGGGCTTATAAACATGAGCACTTTGGTCACATGCCTCATAAGAACATCTCTTCAACTTGTACCTATTATAAATAAAACAGATTAAAAGGGGAAGAGTTCAAGAGCTTAGTTTAAGTAGCTAAAGAAGTATTTGGAAACAGCCAAGTGAATCAGACTTGTCTTAGAAAAGTAATGGTGTAGCAAGTCAGACTTATAGGCTACCATAAGCATCTGTCTCTGAATCTGCACATATGCCATCATCAAATTGCAGAACAGAGTTCCTAAGAACAGAGCAAAATTTTGGTTAGTAAGGCTTAAGGAGCAGGGCAGATCCTTGTCTTCAGAGACTGCTTTCGTTTTAAAAGCAGAGGGCTTACTTTCCCCTGCCACAACCCTGTGGCGATTGGCAGCGCTTCAGCCTGATCTATGAACTTAAAACACATTTGATCTGTATGATGGTGCTTACTACTAGGTCCTGCCACTCCACCTGAATAACTATAACATGCTCATAAATCAGGGGAAAGCATTCCTCTCTGACACCATCCCAAATGCCCTACTGAGCTGAAGCCTGTGTTAGCCATCAATGCCTCTTACATAAACATGTCATACTTTAAAGTAGGGTCTTGCAAAAAGCACAAACAATATGCTGGTATAGAGGGGCCACACAAGTCAAGAGCTGTTAAGTGGGGGGAAGAGGAGGAGAAAAATCTCATGATAAATATATCTACCAGACACATATGGAAAGAAAATAGCTAAGCCTAGCATACATTTCTTTCAAAGTGAAATAGACAGATGTGGAAATGGTTGTTTCCTGTAGAACTTGGAAGCTGGGGTCACAAGAAAATAATGATACAGGATAATTTGACTTTTGTTGTATTCACCTCAGCCTCATCAGTGACCTTATCCCATGCCTCATGCATCAGATACATAGTAGTCTGTTATCTGATTAAGTAGTAAAAAAAATCTGGTTTGCATTTGGTCTGCTTTAGAAAACTGAGTAAGAACTATGGCTTGGTCTTGTATGTGAATTCAAAACCACTTACTAAGTCTTGTTTAAAGTCACCTTGTCATCAGGTACAACATTGCGGCTAGTCTACCTGATCTCAATCCTCACACAAGCTGTTGGCAATTTTGGGCATAGTAAGAGAAATATTAAGGAGCATCTGAGGCACACCTTTGTCACAGCGCACAGCTGACTGACTTGTAAAACTCATGTGTTTGTGTTGGTGCAGCCTTTGATCTGAATGTAAGGAAAATGCTCCCAACAACAGCAGCTGGAACACACACAGCCAAAAGTGACACTGGGCTGTAAACAGTGTCTGCGGCCACCCTTGTCAGATGGGTCACAAATCACAGGGCTGACAGGTGCTTGTGCTGGTGTCCTGTGCAGGGTGTGCCTTGGTGAGGAGAAGCAGGTAGGAGACCTGCGTGGTGGGTGGCCAGTCCATGACTGCAGTACAAATTACTCCTATTTTCTGCTCAGGGGAAGCCTGTTGTACAACTTGGTGCAGAACTGGAAACATTTGCTTTTCATTAAAGTGAGCTGACTACTGCTTATGCTCTGACTTCAGAGGGGGTTCAGTTCTATGCTCTGTGACTATCATGATAACCTTAAGTTGTAGTGTTAAGGCAAGAGGCTTTTGTGAAACAGAAAACTGAGCCTGCAGTTCCCCAATTGCTCCTACTGGGGCTGGGCCTTCAACACCCATGTTTCTTTCCCAAGGAGGGAGATTCAGCATGCAAGAGGGAGGCATAAGGAGCTTCATCCCAGAAGGGCTTTAGTGTGTTTGGGCATGGACTTCTCTTAGGTGATATCTAAACTATCCCTGTGAGTAATTTCTCTTTTCTAAGTGTAACTGATGATGATTGATGAGTACTACTCTGTGGCAGGAGCCTGAACCATAATTAGAATTTGTGATTGTGATGACCTTCCAAAAATGCATGTGGAAGGCAGGACACAATCTTTTTCTACTGCCTGCTTAGAATTGGGTTTTACTGCCTTACCCTCTACCTGTATATGTTAATTCCTGTGCTGCTTTTATGCCCTCACCACCTTCTTCTGTATATAACTTAAGGTCTTTACAGCCCAAATCAAAGTAACCAGCCTGTAGTAGATTGTTGTTTTCATCCTAACACCTTGTTGATGTTACCTGGCAGCAACTCTTAGCCCATCTAGGTGGTGTAGTGCCTTGTGGCAGGTTTGTGCTTTTACCTTCCAGCCTTGAGTGAAGCAGGCAAGCTTTTGGTCAGAGGAGATACCTTCTACATGACTTTTTTTAGAACCAGAAGGCAAAGGCTGATACAATAGCTCTGAATATGTGCTGCCCTCGGGAGAGGCTCCTTGCTGCTGTGCAGCTGTTCTGAGAGCTGGGGAGGACATGGGCCTCCATAGCCGAGTGCCACATGTGCTTAGGCAGCCCTTGGCAAGCAGCAATCCTGCCTGAAGTCAACTTCTGTTTACGTGGTAGTTTTGGGGTTTTTTTTCCAGAGAGTCACTTGATAGGGTGTAATCCTGTAAGATACTCAGCAAAGAAGCTAATACAGTAAAGCATTTCTGCAGATGCTTAATTTTCAGTGAATAAGTGGTCCTCTTATGTGGGTGGGAGCACTCATGTGCTTAAAGTTAAGCATGTGCTTAAGTGCTTTCTTGGTTCAGGGCCAAAATGCTAATGTGGTGGAGGTTCCCTTTCTCAAGTAACTGCAGTGTTCAGGACCTTCATGTGGACCTCTGATCCTGCAGGATTACTGAAATACACCCATGACTGGCAAGTATTGGACACTTATGTTCTTAAACTTTTCATTTTCAGCAAAAACTTTGTAAGATGTTGCTATATTATGACTTTTATACTTTGCATACAAAGAATAATTCTTGACTAGGCCTGTGGCAGACTTGTTGCTGACTTCGAATTAATTTTGTTTAAGAAGATATTTTATTTTTCTGTTTGAGAACAAAAAAAGTTTCCTCCATCAGTTTTTGCTCTGACACCACTACTTTATAGTTAAACTTTTCCTGCTGCATTTCTGGTAGAAAATAAGCCTTTGATAGGCATCACTAAGATGTTAAATTCAAACTACTGGGAGTCCCTTGTGTGATGTTGCACTTGTTGATGATAGTCTGCTTTGATGACAGCAGTGGTAACGAGCCCAAAGGACACATGTTTGGGATGTGACAGGGGTGTGCACCTGTCTCGGGCAGGGGGCACTGGGTCTTCCCCTGTGGCAGCCTCCTCGGTGGCTGTGCTAATCACCAAGAGTGACACTCGCCGTGCCCGGCAGACAGGAACGGAGCAGGGTGTTGTAACCCTGAATTCACAGCTGCTTCTCAAATTATAATGCAAAGGTTCAGAGGTCAGCGCAGTAAAAGCAGATAAAATTATGCTTTCTACCACCACCGTGCCACATCAAAATGGTAACTTGTTTGTTTTATAGTCGGTCTGTGAAGCTATTTGCTTCTACTATAGCAGACATGAATTTTTCAGATCTGTTTTAGCCCTTTAAAAATAAAGAGGTTTGTTTTCTAAATATACCATTAGAGATTGCATTCTGTGTTCTGTTCTTTGGCTGCTGCTATAAAATGGAAGTTTTTATACTTTGAAGCGTTTGCTTGGTGGTCAGGCTTTGGGGGTTTGGCAGCAGGGTGAGGGGGTGTGGGGCCAGCAGTGCTGCAGGATTTGTCTGCCCCAGCCATGCTGTGTGTGGGCACGGCAGCTCGCAGGCTCCCCTCGGATACCTGGGATGGAGAGCTAAGCTGCGGGCAGATGGCTGTGCACAGGATGAGCCATCTGGGGTAATGACCTGGGCAATGCTGTCAGCCATTCTGTGCATAGCTAGCTACTGCTTCTGTTTCTATTTTGCAAATAGGGCAGATCTTTATCCTGTGTGCAGCATCCGCTCAGTTGACACCTCTCTGGTCTCCCTTCCACTCGAATTTGTGTTGAACTAGGGATGGTGCTTATAAGAAACTTGTGGAACTAAGAGGGAGAACCAGGCTGGAAAAACCGTAAGAGTTCAAATATGTAGGGTATGTGATGCTTTCTCCAGCTTTAACTTTTTTTTGAGTTCCTTTTTATTGTGAATGGCTTGTTAATTTTTTGTTAAATTCTTCGACCATAACTGTGACCAAAGAGAGGAATGCATTTGACAAGTGCAATAAAGCAACTGTTCCATGTTTATGGCAAGTGCTATACTTTTATGCTATTAATTCAAATTGCCTGGATTCTTATAAAACTGGGACCGTGTAGGATTACCTACCTTGCTGCAACACAGTTGAAATGGATCATACTACAAAGTAGTACACATCTCCCTATCAAATTTTAGAGGAAAAGTCTGGAGTCATAGGGGAGGCATATGTCTCTGGAGCACAACTCTTTTAGATGCATTTTTGTATCCAGCAACCATTGGGAGTCCCAAAGGAAATAATGGGAAAATACCATTAAGTATACACTGTATGTGAGGTAATGGCACTTACTAGGATACAGGTAATGTCATAAATGTGTTTTGCTGCAGAACTGTAAATAAGCAGAGAAGGTGGCTGCAATACCCTTTGAAGAGGAACAGTGCTGAGAAGTGTATGTGAGGAAGCTTCCTTTCAGCAGACTCCTGCTGCAAACTGGAGGTGCGTGAATAATTCGTTCTTTTTCTTCAGTTTGATGGTTGTACAGGAAAGAAAAAATTATTTGGGGTCAGACAAACTTTTTTGAGAATGAAGAAAGCATTAATGTGTTCCAAGAACAAGACACTGCTTCAATTTCAGATATTTTTAAACTTCCCCCCCCGAAAAAAACTGTAAGAAATCTGGGGTCTTGTTTGTTTGCTTTTGGTTGGTTGGATTGTTTTTTTTTTTTTTAATTAACAAGGTAGAATTCAGAAGTAATGTACAGCTCCAAGATACCTGTGGGAGGGAGTGTGGGCATCTCTACCTCTTTCCATATGGCCAGTAGGGCTAGCAAGAAAGTTACAAAGCTGTTGACTCTCTCCTGTGAGCCTGGAAGAGAAGAAAGAGGGTCTGAATTCAAGTTTCTGTACCCAAAAATAGTTCTGACCACTGAATGATGGATATGAAGTGGAAAAGATGGCAAGAATGACCATAGTGAACAGTACTTGTATGTGTAACTTAAAAATATTTCTGATTTCTTGCACTGAGGGAGAGGAATGGAGTTGGGGCAGGATGGACATCCCCAATTATGCTGGGAAGGCTCTTCTAGTTAAACCTCGCCCAACACTATTGAGTTTAGGGTCAGATCAGATAAGCAATTAAATGCTGAGTAAATTAAATACATAATTATGTAACTAAATTAGGTTGAATTTAAATGCATTTAAGTTTGCTTACACTTTCTTTGAAGCCTGGTCCTAAAGGTTTGGTACCAAAACAGAGATAAGCTGCTCTGCTGTCAGTGTCCCCTTCCAGAGAAGGACTTTGCACTATGCTCTGCTGGATCCTCGTGTCCATGGTGTGCTTGGTCACTTCTGGTCAATGACTGCAACCCGATAGCCACTGCTAAATCTTCAGCGTCTTGTTGAAGCAACTCTTCTGAAAAGCACAGGGATAGTCACCACGACAGGAACAGCTTGTACTTGTGTTAGGGTCTGAATGGGAAAGAGGCATTTGGATTTTGGAGGTGGCTGCCTGTGTGCCGAAGCGGCTGACCCCTTTTTTTGTCAGCTCCTCATCTTTGTGTTTTAGTTCTAAGTGCCTACTACGGAGTTAGTATGCAAATGTATGGGCAGCTTTTTGAACTGCAATATTTGACCTTTAAGTGTCACCTGACTTTGAGGTCAGTGGACCTCACTATTCATCTTGGACAAATTCTTTTTATAGTGTCAGGCTTCTGTTCTGGAAGTGAAGTTATACAGCAAGTTTTCCTTACTGTCTCCTTGCGAGTGACAAATATAAGGCAACGAAAAAGGACTTATCACTAATCCTGCAAAATTAATTTCCTAACAAAGTTGAGCACTGAACAAACAAATATAGCTGGGATGACAGAGTTAAGATATGCTCATGTGGTTTGAGTCAACTTTCCCCTACTAACAAATGTCAAATATTTTCTTTATGATATTGTTCTTGAACTCTTGCATTTTATACCCCTATCTCAAACACTTCAATGCTATGGTGTTTGCTTGGGTCCTTAAGGTAACTTTTAACACTGGAGGCAGAAAGAATGATCCATCAATGCTTTGTAAGTATTGACTCTTGAGGTCTGTGGTATGTGGCATCAACCAGAGTCTGTCATTCTCTGCCTGTCACGTTAATTTTTTCCTTGTATATGAGAAGGAAGCTTGTATTTGAGGTTTTTACTTTAGATCTGTGTCCTCTTTTCTGCAAACAATGTATCTACTGATACTTAGTTTTTCTATTCCCTAAGGAGTTCCTAAAGAAACTTTTTCTTCAAGGGTTTGAGTTGGTAGAACTTGAAAAGTTCTGTCTGCTACTAGGGCAGACTTCCTTCTATATTTGGAGTCTGCAGTTAGATGCACTGTGGAGCCTGAGAAGAGTAGATCATCCCAAGCTATGCATTATCCTATAGCTAATGCCAACTCTAATTTCAAGTGCTCCCCACTAATCTCTTCCCCTCATGCATTATTTCCTTGCACAACATTAACACACCACATGCTGATCCACTGTTGCTTCATGGATTTAGAAAATAATCTACAGGCCCACAATGATGTAAAACATTAAATATTGTTTTAAATATTGGAGGCGCCATCCTGCCTACACGGTACTTAGGGTGGGCAGCAGGCCAGCCTGTTTGCTGGCATGTGGCTGAGAACTGGAGCATGCCTGCTCCCAGCAAACAAAGCAAAGCCCAGGACAATAAGGCAAGAATGATGACAGACAGGGAAGGGCTGGCTTATGGGTTGTGCTGTTTGACCATAATAACAGCTTTGGAGACTATACTGTCTGGAGGGCTAAGAGTTTCTTTTTACACTCCTGCCTTACTGCCTGCACCTGCCCATCTTAGGGCAGGCAAGAATGAAAGGACACTTTACAGAGCTTCCAGGAGCTTGTCATTTTGTTATTGCACAGTGGGTCTGCACTAGCTGCTTAATATTTGTTCTCTCACTCAGCATTGCCAAAAGACACTGGGCTGAGTGCATTTCTTCTGAATTTGCTTCCCTCTTTCTCTTTGCAACAGCAAAAAGCCTGTATGTACATGGGAGGGGAGAGCTGGGGAAGCCTGTGTGCTGTGCGTGTGACTGACACAGTGGGACTCACTGGCTGGAAGGAGCTGTGAGCATAAGCATGGAAGCTGGGGATAAACTTTCACCCCTATCTCATGGAATGCTGCTTCAAAGCCCCTTTGTGTGTGCAGGGAGCAAAGGTAGTGCACTGTTATGGGAGCGGTCTGTGGAGAACCTGTGTGCAGACAGCTCAGAGCTATGCCTTTTCTTTCTGCTCCAGGGGAGTTCATTGCCTCTACATCCATTCCTGTGAAGTGGCTCATCTTCATTCTGTGCTAGTTATTCTAGCTGGTGTGCAGGGAGTCAGGATGGGCTGCTCTTCAGCCCCTGACTTTCAATAACATATCCATGCCTATGCTCACTTTTTGGACAGGGCCAACTAGAACAGAGGATGTTTTTCCTTTTCCTTGTGTTGACATGGAGGTATGAATAACCACATGGAGTCATTCTGTTTCCATACTGAAAACCTACAGTTACATGATGTCAACCTAAGTGTTGCAGAACCTCAGATGGTGGCAAGAGTGGTATGTTCAGCTGCTCAATCCCTCTCAGCACAATCAGCTCATCTGTCTGCATCAGCCAGATATAAACTATGCTACAGTGTTAGGCTGTGTCCACTGCCTAAGGACTGGTGACCTTGTTCTTACCTGATATGTTTCGGATGCTGGGAAAACGTCAATCACCTTTGACTTCCTCATCACCACATCAGCTCCTGTCTTTGTGTCCATTTTCCCAAATTCCTTGTCAGGAATCACCCTTTGCAAGGTGGTCCTGCACTTCTGAATTCACAGCACAGCAAATGAGGTTTTGGAAAGCAAAACTTCAGCTATTGTTGGAAGTTTATCCATGAACTCCTTAACACAGTTCAGTATACTACAGTGTCTGTATGAAAAACCAGAAAAGAGCTGCCTATGAATACAACCAGTACAAATCAGAATGGTTGTAAAGCAGCCAAAGGTATGGTCTTCTTATACACCCACTCTTTAATGCATGTGAATGTGCTTAATTCTGCGAGAATCTGCAAAGCCAGGAGCTATATGAACTTGGCTGTCCCACACTCCTTAATGCATTATTTCTCCTTTCGTCTGTAGATCCTTCTAATGCCAAATGGTCCAAGAACTTCAAAGACATACCAAACTTAAATCTGTCCTTCATGCTTTTGGTTCCTTCAACATCTTGCTGTGGCAAAGCCAGCTTGTCACTGGCTCTAGATTCAGACCTTTAAATATAAGCAAATTATAACAGTTCATGTTACCTGGCCCAACTGAGTTAGAAATAGGCACTTTGTCTCATTAGAAAAGCAGGCACCTCTCTTCCACTGGACTCGACCTCCTCTTTTAAAGCTTTTAAATATTTCACACTGCTCCCATCCCCCAAGTTACAGCTTATTTGGACAAATTCATTAGTTCTTATTTCCAGAAATGGCTGTATCTCAGAGTGATTCTGAACTGATTACAAGGTGACTAATATAGGTAAGGTACCTGACCTAATTTTCATGTAATTGGCATAGATTACTTGCTGAAGCTGATTTCTCTTCTAAGAGGTGAAAGTAACATTTGTAGAGCATTGATGTGCCATCTTGGAGCATTTATAGGACACAGATGAGACTCCTGAATTTTCTCTTTATATGCTTAACTCTGCCTTAGCTTAGGCTCTTTCTTTTGAAGAGCCGATGAAACTCGTTAGGTTGGAATACAAACTGAATGAAAACCAGAAATGTAAACCTCTAAATGCTCTACTCTCACTTTTTGACCTAGCTGACTGGATAAGACAGCAGGTGCATAAGCAATACTTTCCACTTCTGGCTGTCCCAGTGTGCTGTTTCTTCCCTTGCTGGCCAGCAGCAGGCAATAGTGTCCTGTCATGTTCAGGTGCACAGTGGGTCTCTAACCTGAACTGCTAATCAATGGGATTAGCTCTGAGCATGTGCAATAAGCCTAACAAATGGAAAACCCAAAGGAGGATATTACTACAAGGCTATCTATGTTGTCTGTAAAGGTAGTCAGTCACCTCTTTCACTGAACTGTGAGTAATCAAAGGATTCACATTAGGTTATTTCTGAAGAAGATACTCCCCCATTTAATGCCCAGAATACCTTGTTGTTTCAGCCTGAGTATGTGTACTTTGCTTCTAGCATATTGGAAAAATGCAATGTGTATAAAACTGAAAATTATGTGGGAAAGACATGAAGATGCACAAAATGGTGAAATTACATGGGTAAGGAAGGATCTTATTAAATGGACTTAGGAAATTCTCATAAATACCATTTTAATGTGGTTTAGTTCTTTTTTCCTCTAATGTCTCATTCACATGATAACAAGATATTTTGTTCCACCAACAAAATGGAGCATTAGCTTAGAGGACTGGATTACTCATTGCACAGACATGGCTGTTACGTGCAAACTTTCGATGTTCTGCCAAGGTCAGTTTGCGGGGGTTGAGATGAAACTGTTTCCTAAACTGTGAAAGTGATCGCGGGTACCCAGCCTGCTGGAATGCCTGGAGGTTTTATGGATTCCTTCCCCTTTAAGCCCACTAACAGGGAGTCTGCTAATGCAGGCTCTCTTTTCCTGTCTGCATCTCTCTAGTGAGCCTGACTTAAGGGAAAGCACTGCTTTGTTTTGACTCCTCGTTTTATTTTCTGACTTCTTATTTGCCTGCAGAAGGAGCACCTGCAGGGGCCTTTTCTGTAGTTAACCAAGGCAAAAGGGGCTTGTTACATTCATCTTGGAAAAGATGAATGTAACATTCCTCTTTGAATATGACACCAAATCCACAATAGGAGTGGGAGGTGTCAGGTTATGTTTTAATCTACTGTTATAGCACCAAGGAAAGGTAGTATCAGCTGTCAGCAGTTCGGTGGCACTCCTGCTGCTGTCCTGGCTGGGCACCACACCTGCTGTGTTGCAGGTACAGCCTATGGTGTTTTGCAGTCCAAGGGGGGTGCAGTGACCAGGCTCAGCGTGGCCCAGGGACCCCCACCCACCCACTGTGACTGGATTTTAGGACAGACAGGCTCTCATGAATAACTACCTGAAGCCAAAACAAGAGAGTTAAACCCAGGTAGCTTTATGGGTCTCAAATACGGCTCATTCCTTAGCTGAGAGCACTTGTTTGGGAAGCACTGGTGACAGGTCTCATGTCATTCAGGTGATGGAAACAAAAGGTAGCAGAATTGGCCTGGGGCTGAAGAACTGCAGTGGGCTTGTTCCTCCCACCAACTTAGAGGAGGAGTGCACTTGCAGGTCCTATAACCAAGCTAGTTTTAGTGGTGGCTGAAGGCTTCTGGAAAGACCACTCCTGAGCGTGCTTTCAGAACACCAAGTGTGTTGCCCTGGTTCAGTCTGCCTTTGTGCTCTCCTCCTGCTGTCCACAGGTTGTTGCTGGTCTGTCTGTGCCTGCCGAGTGCTCCTGCAGGTGACCACAGCCTCTGCCATAGCTTCCCATTTCTGATGCTCAGAGCAGGGCATCTCTGGGAAAGCTTCATGTTAGAAGCATGCATTGAAATGAAGATGTCAAAGTCGTCGCTTTAACTGCTTGAAGTGCTGCAGTTACAAACCCTTTTGGAAGATGCTTTTTTATGGAAGAGGGTGGAAAACTATTGGGATGAAGCTGATAAGCAGCACCTAGAAAGATAAAGTTGCTAACATACTGTTTTTCTCTATGTAATATGACCCCTAAGGTCATTTAATGCATCTCCTTGGTGTTGACTGGGAACCACTCTGACTTAAATGCAGAGCTGGCTGCAGCTATGGAGAGTCTGATACATTTTTTGAGACAACACAAACCCAATTTTTGCTTCAGCAGAAGCAGAGGGCTGTGCTGAGTGCACAAAGGTACACATGTATGTTAATGTGGAATGAGAGTTTAGTCGACTAGAGTGAGCCTAGATGATCAAGGGTCCTGCAAGGATGGGACTCACCAGATGTGTCTTAAATTGATGGGAGCTTTTGAGATCATCCCCTTCTCTGCCCATGAGGCAGATGAACTTGGAAATGTGTGCTCAGGGTGAAGTGGGGGGAGGATCAGGCACAGATTATATTCCCAAGTCTTCATTTAGCTGCCTTGAGACTTTTTAAATAATTCACTCTTTGCCTATGCTATACAGGATTTTAATTCAGAAGTTAAAAATCTAAGGGATATCTGACTTTGCTGGGATTTCTAAGCTTTCTTGATGTCACTGACAGTCTTTGCTCCAGGGAAGCTCTGTCTTAGGACCTGAAGATGAAGGTTCTGTGTAAATACAGAAAGTAGTATTACATTTCAATCAGGCAGCAGTGGGCAGAAGGATGTCTCCTCTCAGCTGCAGTGGTTACTCTCTTCAGACCTGTATAGAGGATCATACCCAAACTCTCTGAAATTGCTTTAAAGTACATCTGAGATCTTAAGTAGATTTCAGCTCTAGTGTATTTACTGTCCGAACAGAAACAAAACATTACAGCCTCACCCAAATTTTATTGGAATCAGCTACCACTACCCTGGAGCAGAAGCAAGAAAAACCAAAATTAATATCTGGCTAAACAGACCATTAATTCGATGACAACTGTTGTTCTCCATTTCAGGGTCCAGAGAGCAGCCTGGGCAGTGATCTAATGAGAACACCAGAGCTGTGCAGACTTGGGGGAGGTGGGGGGTAGAGAAGAAAACAGAACAAACACTCTTTCTGTAGCTTGGAGCTAAGGGGATTCAGCCAAAGGTTAATTGCTTTCTACCCTAAAATGCTGTGAAGTGTTGCTGCGTGGTGTCATACAGCTGCTTCATCCCAGCCTAAGGGGTGTCTGTTTCAGTGGTGGGTGGCATGAGCCAATATCCTTTTTTTAACCACATGGGGGTGTTGCAAGGTCTCTTGAATTAAGACTTCCAAAAATCTGGTAGCACTTGGTTGGTATGGTTTAGGATATCACTGCACCATGGAAGCAGTTAGCAAAAATACCAAATTAGCAGCCCCACTGTCTCTTCGCTTCTCCCTCACTGGCAAAATTGTGCAGAGGGAGCAAGTGGTAAACTGTTCATGGGTGAGCCCTTTGGAGCTGGGGGGAGCTGTAGACTCGAGGAAAGGGATAGACTAGTACTCTCTGGTAACCTGCTTCTGCAACAAGCATGTTTGCTGCCTTCACTGCCCGTGGGCAACTATTTGCCAAATTTTGCATGCCTGCTCAGAGGTGGGGCTACTGAGCTCTTGTGCAAACCATCTTTTTCTTTTAACCAGCCTTCTTCCTTCATAGACTTGAGGCTCTACAGTGGATAGGTAGTCATAGTCTGCTCCGAGTGTTGCCTTAAGGAAGGGGGAAAAACTTTTCCAAGACAACTTTATATGGCTAAAGCAGAGAAGAGTTCTTTACTTACAGGGTTTCGGGGTACAGAATATAAAGGAGTATAAAAGAGTATATAAAGCATAAAAAGTATAAAGAGTACAACACGTGTTGATAAGTAACAGATAGAAAAGACCGGTGCTAGGATGAACTCATGGCCTCAGGAATACCATGTGAGCTCTTCTCTAAGCACCACTGCTTCAAAACATGCAGAGTAAATTAATCCGAAAGGCGTCCCTTTCATTTAATACCCAGCTGTTTCCAGCCACCCTGAGCTACCCTGCTATGTTTTACTGAATTAACCAAGGGACAACCCGTCCCTCCCAGGTGAAAAACCCTTTCACGTAACAGGTTGGGAACATGACTCTTGCAGCATCTGGGCCCAAGTCATTTCACCTCCCAAACCACAATAACCAGGGAGAAACTCCCTTTTGCAGCTGCATCCCTGCAGCTCAGCAACCCCCAGCTCTTGCTGTACCCAGTTCCCGTTACCAGTCTCATCTTCCTTCAAGCAGGACTTGAGGTTCCCGAGATCCAGTCCAGGAGAACAAGGGAAGGGAAACATCTTCTCCCACCACCTCAAGAGAGCAAGAGAGGGAAACCCTCCCCTTTTGCAAGCAGAGCTCCACTGAGCTTCTTCCCCCCTCCCCCTTTCGGGGGGGGAACACTGAGCACCATACCAGGCTGGTCAGCAGAGAGTGTGTGTGTGTGTGTGAGAGAGAAAAATGTCAATAAAGTGTAGGAGAGCTGGAGAAAGCAGAGAAAAGCCTCGTCTACGTGGCAGCATGCTGATTTTGTAACTATACTCAATTATCATATCTAAAGGTCCCATCCAATCTAAGATTTGTCCATGCCCAGAACTTCCCTTGGTTCCGCCTCATGGCACGCCTCTCCTAGAATTGAGTTGGAGGTCTTAAGACCCCTTTGCCTTATTGGAGCTTCTCCAAGGTTGCTGGGCTTTGCTTTCTTGTTTTGACTAACATGCTATCTAGTTGCTTTAGCTCTGGTATGTTTTCCTTGTACAGTGTTCCAGCTATTATCTGACCCTTTAGACAGCTAACACAGGGTTAGAGGTTGCAGCTATGCTATATGTGAGAAGTATACCTAGAAGTATAAAAATCTACAAATTCGTGAAAGGTTACAGCAACAGAGTGAAACATCAAAGCATTTTGAGCAAAATGTTCGGGGCAATAACAAGCTGTAACTGAGACCTGAGAGTAACCCCATCAAGTGGGGTCCCCAGGGGTACACAGGAAAGGGAAATGGAGCTTTTGTGCTCATCACACCTGCCTTGTAGCTGTGTCTCTCAGCAATCATTTCCCAACAACACGGAAAGGAGGTCTGCATGCAAGACTTGACTGTATGATCACTTTTGTAGTGAAAGAGAAAGTTCTTTGGTTTTCCCACTTGGGCTCAGCTTGGTTCCAGTAACTTGCTGCTTGCTCTTTGGTACAAATTTTTTTCGTTGTTTTCTCTGACTCATCATGAGGTGGTCAAGTAAAAGATGATACAGGAATCAAAAGATAAGTACAGAAAAGAAGTCTGGAAAAGACTTCTAAAATTAGAGGAATATAAAATCATTCAAGAAGTTCTGGCCATTTAGGGATGGTGAGACCAAAGGTTAGAGTTGGACACTGAAGAGCAGGTCTCTGTAACAAGAGCCTTTAGGGCCCCATTGTGGTTAGCTTTCTGTACAGCAACCTAGGAGTATTTACTGTATTTGTATATTCTCATATTTTCTTGAGCTCTGCTTCTGGTGTATATATTTGGAAGAATAAATCCAAGTTTCTAAGTACTAAGTCTAAGACTCCTAAAACACTTGGGGTAGACCTTCAGCTGTGCAGAGAACACTGAACCTTTCATGGTCCTTTCTGGAGCCTGATGGCTTCCCTTGCCTGGCACTGAGTATGGTCAGGAGAGGCAGGTTAGGATAGTGTAATAGTAAACTTCATCTTAATGTCACCTTTGTCCCTGAGCCCATGTTTCTTGTGGTAACTTTAATTTTAATGCTTAGATCTGTTGCTCCTAAGACTTTTTTCCATGCACAATTCTGCTCATGCAACTTCCACGCTGTGCAGAACTTAAAGTAATGTAATAACTTTCTGCTAGGCTGGGGCAGTTGTGACAGCTTGGAAGTCTCCTGCTGGTTGATGGGAAACCAAAATACTCAAAAAACCAGTAAGCTGGAAGGAAAGAAAATTGCCCTTTGCTGTTGTGCAGTCTTGTAACACTGAATAGGTTTCCTTGTCTGGAGATCATTGTGGTGGAAGAGAATTACAATAGAGTATTTCATTCATAGGAACATATAACAATTATCTAGTCCACTGCCAATTCATACTTAGGGATTAGATGGAAGTAAATGGAAATGTGTCTGACCTGTCTGTAGAGTGGGCAAATTTCTGATTTTACTGTTTGTAGGTGAAGTCGCAATATTGCAAATTATTCTGCTAATCTCGCTTTCCTGGCCTGCTTGTCTTGGTTTCTCCTGCCTAGTCTTTTTGCCCATTTCCTTGTGAACATTGGTTCCTTTTACTTCCTTTTACAACACCTATTTTATTTCATGACTCAGCCACTGAAGTTTGTCATAGATAGGGTTTAAATTCTTGAGCTGTTTTTCCTAGGTAGTTTTAAGGCCTTCTCTAACTGGATTCTGATGTTTAATCTGTGGCTGGTCCAGACAAGCATGGGAAAAGCTTCCAGGTTTTGTCCATGCTGAAATCTACCTGTGAATGAAGGCAAATATATCAAAGGAGAAATGATTTGATGAGGATACAAATGTGTACTATCCAGAACTATATGTCTGAATTTCATAGGTTACTGAACTAGGCTACAAAGCTGAAATGTGTGGAGAGGCTGCATTGTAGCAGCCCTTGTATGAAAGGATGTTAACCTCCACTGTCCTTGCTGAGTAGGTGTGACCACAAGACACTGTGATGTTTGCTGTGGTGGGTGTAAAGAGTAGCAGTGGAAATGCTCTTCCTCAGAATGGCTGAGACTCACTTGATCTGCTGCAGCAGCACCTGGATTCTGGCACTGTGTGTGGCAGTGGGGTTTTCCTTGAATGTCCCACTTTTCTTGAATGTGGAAAGAAATTTCTTTAAAAGTCTGTGATATCTTAATGTTCTCTCCTGGCTCCTGACTATGCAGGAGCCTTTTCTTTTACAGGAATTTCAATGCAGGCATCCTATGCACTCACTCCTATTTCTGATAGTGCCATAGACTGCCATATCCAATTTTAGATATTAGAATATTTAGCTCTGTATTATGAGTATGCTGTAATAAGGGCTCAGATGTTGCTTTGGAAAACAAACTTTCTGCCATGAAAAACTTGTCTTTGGTGCCTCTCAGTTGAAATGCTGCCTCAAACAGAGTAGTACCATAGTGAAATTATTCTTAAACTCTATCTTGGTCACTGTAAAACATGACTGTCTCTTTTCAATCATCTAACGTCTTTTAGTTGAAACTGCGTGCTAATATAGAACCCACCTAACCTACTTCTGTACTACTAAATTGTGCTTAAGAGAGTGTGTGTTCACTGAATGTTGGAACTTGACTATTTTCAATACCCAGCTCAGGTAAGGAGGACTTGTTTCCTCTGTGATTCTTATACCAAATGACAGGATGGTCTGAGAAAACCCTGAAGGTTTCATTAGTGTCTCTTCCTATCTCAGTCATATGTGCATGGCTTACCCTTCACTGCTGTGCACCCAGTCTGGTTCCACCCAACTGCCAAAAGGCAAAGTGTCGGATCACAGCACTGTTCCAAATAATCTAGCTTTTTCCAGACAATCCCCCTGAGGAAGGAGAAGGCAATAGAGGAACTTGGGATAGGTGTGTTTTGGGCTTTCATTTGCCTTCAATATAGATCCCTCCCCTTCTCTTTCTGGCAATGAAAGAACAGGTCCCTATTGATCTGCTTCTAGAGAATAGTCCTACGTTGTTTGCATGGTGCTCAAGCAGCTAGAAGTCAAATTTGGTGCATGGGCAACCCTTAGTGGATAAACTGCCATTGGGAGACCTGCAGCTCACGGAAGAGCAGTATGCCCTAAAGCCAATGCTGTGCCTGTGTCCTTACAACGCAGAGCGGCTGCTTTGTTACCTCGTGTATGTAATCCTGTTGAACACTCCCAAGAGCTGCCTTGGTCAGGGCTGGCCCTTTCTGGGCAGTGAGGGGAGGTAAGCAGGCACTGGACTTGGGTGGGGGTGCTTTTCAGTCTCAGGGTGCCCAAGGAGGAGCTATCCTGGGGTTAACAGGATTTACCAAGCTGTCTTCAGGTTTGTGCTTGCACCCCTCCCTCCTTCTGTTTTCAAGTGCAGGTAAGTTGCCTTTGCAGTTCTGACATGTAGAGTGGTTAAAGCATCTTTTCAAAAAGGTCTTGTGTGTTCTGCTTTTGAAGTCCCCTATTGCAAATAGGGTCATGTGCCTCTGCTTTTGTTAGAGCTGGGTATCACAAATAGGATGAGGCTCTCTTTCTGCATTAGAATACAGAATACAATACATTAGAAAACCATGAGTTTTTCTGGAAGAAACTTGTCTGAGTCAGCAGGATTGCCCAAACTTTCAGAGAGAACTGCAACTCACACTACCAATGATAGAATTACATGTATCACGTCTGTTTTCTTTTCCCTACTTGTCTTCTGGCCTAGTTGAAGATGCTGAAGCTGACTTGTTAGATTTCGATATGAATGGTCACTGAGCACAGCACAACTGGGAATAGGATTTCTAATATTGTTTGCATGACTCTACTAGCGACAATTTGTATGAGTAAGTTGGTGGAACAGTCATGGGCCATCTGCTGGCATCTGCAGTTCCTCAGCAACCTGAAAGTACATTTTGAAGTCAGCTCTGCTAGGGCTGACCCTAGTAAGTTCTTGCTTTACATTCCCAGAACTGTTGCACAAAGTTAACAGCAAGTGCTATCTTGGAGTCCTAGATCTTTTCAGTGAAGCAGATAGAAAGTCTGGAGGATTTTGCAGGACTGAGAGATCTCCAAAGTGGCTTTAGACTTTTGTGACTATTTTACAGGAAACAAATCTTTCCCTGTTTTCTTTTTCCTTTTTTTTTTCTTCTTTTAATTTTTACCTTCTTGATAACAGCATTAAACTCGTTTTCTGCAAACCTGCTTTCAACGGTCTAGCTAATTTATACTGGAAGTAATTGGACACACCTAATGAAAAGCTTAGTGGAATTTTGCTATGAACTGCAATGTTCTCTTCAAGTCACTGGTCTCTTCCATTTGATAATTGTCATAACAGCAGTTAAATAACCTGACTTCTATTCCCTGCCAGTGATGAAAACTTCAAATGAGTTGTCAAATCTGTAACTCTTCTCAAAAGCTTCCTTAACATAATGGCATTTATGCCTCTTGTAGTATCTTGCTATCTAACATTAAGCTTCTGTTCAGCCTTCAGAGACTTCTGACTGCAATAGTTAACCATGGCAAGGACTTTAGATACTCTAGGGCTAGTGCTGAACTTGATGATTCTGCTCCATGCCCAGAGCTGTGGTGTTTCTGTTCAATAACAGCGCTTGTTCTGCTGTTGTGTTGCAGCTTTTCCTAGTGTGTCCCGAGTGTGGTGCCACCTGGACAGTATGTTGAATTGTTCCCCTTCCCTCTTCTGTAATTCAGGGTTAACTGAATACCACCTTTCCTGGACTTCTCAGTCAGGTAGCCTTCTTCAGCCTTTGGCAAGGCTGTGGTAATATGTGCAGAAGGCACCGCAGAGCTATTCGTGAGCTGTAAGTTGCTGCCATCTACCAGCTCACGTGAGGAGTTCCCACTTGGTGTGGTGAGTACTGTGAGCTTTGCCCTTGCTCCATGGGGATTTGTCTTTGACTGGGTCTGTTCTCAAGCTCTTGCCTCATCTCATCTCTTCATGGACAAATCAGCTTTGTGCATGCAAAAAAACCCCCAAAACCCAAAAAAAAACTAAACACCAACCAACCAACCAACCAACCAACCAAAAAGCAATGTGGATCTGAGGTTTTTAAACAGTCACTGTCTAGCCCAACTTCTGGGGGACAGACTGCTTTATGTTACAGGTTCCTGTTCCAGAAGGCTTTTTAAGCAAAAAGAAGGCTGGAAGGTATTTGCCTTCTACAATATAGCCTGCTCTCAGCAAGAGCTTCTGCTCTGTGTTCAATCCAGAGAGGGTCTTAGCCCATCTCTGTGAGCATAACTGTAATGCTATGAATTATTTCTTGTGGAAACTTTAGCTATTGTGCTTAGTGGGTTTACAGGAGCTTTTTCAGTCTGCTTTTAATGTATTTGTGTTGGTGGGGTTTCTGAGTGGAATTACATGCCCAGGCTTTCAGATAACTGCTGTAAATACACAGATCCACTCTAGTCTCTTACTTCACAGTAAGCAGCTGCTGCGGTGTTCCAGAAACTTCATATCTTTGACTGCATCTTATTAGTTCAGCACACTATTACTATCCCAGAAGCTTTTTGTATTAGTTTCCACGCTCAATATTAGTTCTCTTTCCTTCTTCCCTGCCCCCCCCCCCTTCCCAATCAGTGATTAAACTAAGTTCATCTTGAGGCTGTTTCATTTAAGATGCCCTTGCTGCCCACATCAGAGGGGAACTAGACTGGAATCAAACCAATTGTGCTAACAGTCACCTGATATATTTAGTGGCAGTGTCATCTAACATGCATTTATGCTCAGAAGTAGTGGCTTTCTGCTTCTATATGGAGCATTTGTAGTGCTGGCAAAATCTTTCCAGAGAAACAGCTGCTGATTGGCTCTTCTTGTCTATTTGGGGAAGGATCTGTCCTTAAATACTTAGTTATTTTGCTTTCCAAAAATGGCATCAAGCACTTGGCACTATCAGAATTTGACTTAAAACTTTTCTGAAATGAATTGGGTGCATTGCACAAAGACCTGGTGAATCTTTGTCTCCCCTATAAAATGAATGCACAAATGCCAGCAAGTAGGCAGAGGTACATCTTGGGCAAGTCAGTGCATGGGGCTCTAAAATGCAAATTACAGTCTTCCTCTGGAAGGTTTTAAAACCAAATATCACATTATTATGGTTAAGTGGCTCTAGTGAAAAGACTACAGGTGCATTTCGGCTACAATTTCTTCTTGATATAAAGAAATTCTGTCCCAAATGTCAGCAATGCCATTGTTTCTCAATAAGGTGGAGAATACAGTTTGTCTTCTGAGTAGGGATTGGGATTGGTAGCCATCTTGCCTTTGCCAGCCTGCTGATAGCCAGAAACAGGGCAAGAAGAAAGGCTCCATCCAGCATTTGGCATGACTGCCCCAGCCTCCAGGTGCATCAACCATCTGGCTGACAGCTAACTCTGAGTCAGGCACATGTTCTAGGCTGGGCAGCTCACCAAGAAGAATAAAAGTATTTTATCCCTTTGGTTGAGGGTAAGTGCTTCCCACTGGTCCTCAGAGCTTAAGAGGTCAGAAAAGCACGACATCCAGACGGCTGGTAGAGTACTGAGGGAAGGGTTTTACCCCAGAGCCCAGGGGCTTTGCTCACCTCTGAGCCCTTGCTGTGACACCTCCCTCAAGGGAGACCAGTGAGCGAATTCATGTGATATCACCTTGAAACAGAGGACATTTTGGGAGTCTAGGACACTGAAATAGCTTCCTGTTCAAAATAGTTTGAATTGGTTGTTCTGAATGGCTGGTTGTCAGCCTTCAAGGAGACCTGGGGAGGCCTAGCTACTGGTCAGCAGGCTGGACTGGGTGGTAGGAAGTTATTAATAGATGCTCTTCTACGGAAAGAATGAGTTTGGCTTAGATGTGATGCAAAGCTGCTAGCTGATACAGCAAGCAAATGCTGGAAGTCTTGTTTATTGACACTGGAATGAGCCTGTTATGCCTTGTGGAGAGCTTTGAGCTTCATGGCCTGAGGTCTGCTGGTATCGGCCTCTGAATCTGAGCTGTGTGGTCAAGGCAGCACAGGTGAGAGTGAAGAAATGAGGCTGTCAGATCTCGGTCAGTGGTGGGTATTTCTTTTGTTCTTCAGCAAGTTTTAGTTCTCACAAGTTCCCTTATGCTCCAGTTGTCACCTGTAGGAGACAGCTCTCTGTGAAGCAACTAAAGGAGTAAGAAAGGTGTTTTTCCACACAATAAAATTTTTGGAAAGGAAGATTATTTAAAAACTAAACTCAGACATGATGAGTATGGAATGAAGAACGGAGGAGATATGGTGAAGTAAATAAAAATTCTTCTCTTGAGTGGACTGGCAATGAGGAATTTCTTATGGGGATTTACCTGGTTCAAAGGTTACAGTAAAGCACATGAGTAATAGATTAGCTTTTCCATGCATCAGGCATATCAGTGAAGTGTGAATGTGTCTGTATTCTATGAATTTGCTCAACTGGCTGAAAGAATATTAAGACTTACACCCTTCAAGGTCTGGGAAAACCATTCTTTTCAACTGAAATGGGAGTCCAGTTTCCATATCACTTTGGAGACTGTACAACTTCACTTGGAGTATGATGAGGAAAATGTTGTAAGGTCTTTGTCGAGATAATAATCCGGCTCTGAAAGCGTGTGGTCATGTCAGCCTTGCACTCAGTTTGGGGACAGCTGAAGTCAGGTAAAGGTTTTTGATGTGCAGTAGCTATAGCACACCCTGGTCCTCAGGGATGGGACCAGCTCCCACTGAAAGAAAAACAGGTGGCATAGCATTTTCCATGAGGTGTTTAGTTAGTATCTTAGTCATAAACTATACCAACAGTCCTCTCCTTTTAATTGCTTATGGGCAAACTATGATCAGAGTGGCTTTAATGATGTTATTGTGTCTGTTGGGCTTGCTCTTGAGTTTGGCATTTTTAAGGTGAAGGCTAGGAAAATAAAATGGTATTGTCTTCAGTCCTAGGCTTGTATTTCCTTTTGAATCCTTCAGTTCCCTTCAGCAACAGCTACTCTTTGGAGGAAACTAATACAGGCTCTGGTTTAATACACAGAAGTCTCCAAGAAAAGCCATATTTCAGTGGGACTCGCATTATACATCCCTTGCAACAACTGGTGTTTCTTAAGGGAGCTGCTTGCTCCCAGAATAATTATGTGGATCAAGTTTGGCTGTCTCCCTCATCTTAAAGTTTGTGCTTTTGATTGTCCTGCTTAGAAAGAAGGTTGCTAACTGAGTAGCAGGGGAAATGAACAAGAGTTGGTGGAATATCCATTTCTTATTAAAAATAGTTCTTGTCCTGAATCTTGTAGAGAAATTCTATTTCCTTGGTGGCTTGTTGCTGATCTCCGTTCTTGTCTGTTTGACTTCCGCCCTGGAAAACAGGTGTAGAGATGCTATAAGTAGCAAGAAGTCTAATGCATGCAGTGAGTTCCTTGCAGACTCTAAATTACAATTTTCCTTCCTGTGCCACAACCTCAGGTCCCTGACCTGCAACTGCAGCATATTTTCTGTGACTAACAGCTGTAATTCCCTAATTATCATGCTCTGTTCTCCTGCTGTGCTGTAGATTTTGTTACCAAGGAAGCACACCAAGTTTCCTCATTCCTACCCTAGCTTTGTATACTTCCAACTGTTTTAAATCCACCATTTGATGCAGCCCATAAAGACAAATTACTATCTCTTGTTTCAAATATTCAGTCTCCAGAACATGTTATGTAGCTACATGCTGAGGTTGAAGAGAGCAAAGTCTTTCTGGCCTTTCTTTTAGTGAAGGCAGCTGGTCCAAAGCTATTCCTAGGTTAGAAAAAGTACGTTTATTGACCATTCTGTGTGGAGTGCCGGACTAAAGGTGGTCTCAGGCAGTGGGCCCAAGTAAATGGTACTTCTGTAATGTGACTGACAAAACTTCTTTAAACCCCTGAAAAACAAAGCTGTACATTAAATCCTGATGGAAGATTGTATGTGTGTGCTGTATTTGGCATACAAGCATCATATTTGAAGTAAAGGGACCAATGGGTCAGTTTCTTTTTCGCCTCACTGTTTTTGAGGTTACACAAATGATTGTGTGCCTGATAAAATTAACCAGTGCTAATCTAGATGGTTAGAGAAATACAGCCAGACTGTATTGTGATAGATAAGCAACTGATTAAAATATCACAGAAACATGTTAAGCAGCAGGAAAACCTTATAGTTTTCTAAAAAACTACAACTTGATATTCAATTTATGAAGTATGCAAGGGCATACTTCTCTACTGCATGCATCTTAGGCTTTATTGGATGGTGCCCATCATCTTCCTGCAGGACACACAAAGGCAAGTCTAATGTTCTGTGGAATTGTCAGTTTAGACTTGATCAGTCTAACGTGGCTGTGTTCAAGACATTTGCACAGAGCCCCCATTGCTCTGGGTGGGAGTTGGTGACAAACAAGAATGCTTTCCCTGGGCCCAGCCTCCAGTAATTAATTCATGTCTTGCTCCAGAAATATCATCCAAGTTGCAACATGAACGGTCTCCTTGGTCACAGGATAAAAATTACTGACTCCACAGTGGGATTTGCTGCTTGACTCCTCTGACTGTGAAACTAAGAAGGAGGAGTATCCTCCTTCTTCTGTATCACTGGAGTCAAATCCACAATGGGGTCTAGCAAACATGACACCCAAAGCTGGAGGAGTGGGGGGCAGTAAAGGAGGTTAGCTGTTTGGCCTCAATCAGAGGAAAAGGAAAGATGAAATACAACTGCCAAAGAAAAGGAGCAAGTTTAAACAATGCAACAGATGTCCCTAGAAGTAAGACTGTCCATAACTACTTTATGTACAGACTTCACAAGGGGCTTTAGAGAGTGCATCATGTAGCTGGCAAGCATGGATCAGGTGTGGATGCACTAGATTTATGGGACATGTTGTAGATGTATTTGCACTACAGAGTAACAGTGAGAAGAACCACTCCTTATGTGGCAATTTTGAGCTGTTCAATGCATCCAGATTTCATAAACTGTGAAGAAAAAATTGTTGTTCTCTCTCCCCAATGAGAATTGTTGTTCTCATGGACATGTGCTGCTGGTGGCCTCATGCTGAAAGTGAGACTTTTGGTGGATGGCTGTTGGTGGACAGAGTGAGTGGCACTCAGATGTTGAAGGACTCCAGAGGGGAGCAGAATCCCCTCACCTGTGTTGGATTCAATGAATAAACAAACAATTTAAAGCAACCCAAACAAAGGGATCAGTCACCTGTATGGGACAATGAGTAACCTGATGAATGATTCTAATAACATAACTAATGTGGCAGCTTATTTGGGAACTGCTTGTCTTATCATAAGCTTTATGGACCAGAATGGCTGTGATGGACTTGACTGGCATCTTATGGTAGTGCTCCCTGGTGCTGTACAGGTATTAACTGTCAAGACTTGCAAATGAGTACGCTGTCTTTAAACTTTCAGATAAGTATTGTAACTGAAACTCTCGACAAGCAAATGTAATGGTTTCATGAATCTTTCATAGTGTGGGTCTCAAAAAGGAATGCTTTGGGAAGAAACTGGCTGAGCACAAAGAGAGAGAAGCATTCGGGTCTACTGCTCTTAAACTCAGAGGAGTCCAGTGATAAGTCCAGGAAACCAGCCTGACTGGGAGGCAGTTCAGAGGGTGCCTGGCAACATACACAACTGGGTTGCAAAGTCAGAGTGGGTACTGTCCTCAGCCCCAGCACAGCAGTGTTTAGGGCTGCACCCTAAAGTAGAATAGTCCTTAATGATACTTTAGTTTGTTTGTTTTTTGTTTTGTTTTCATGCAATCTTCCACCATAGCAAACCTAGTGAGTCATTCTATTCAGGATCAGTAAAAATACAGCTCTTGCTCCAGGTTTGATTAGTTAACACCACCAGGAGAGGTTATGTGAAAAAGCCAGGCATCTGCCTGCTAGGCACACATGTCTCCACAGGGAAAAGGAAGATGCTGTGTGACCATCAAAACCATGCTTAGCAGCCAGGAGCACTGTCCTGCAGCATTCATGCTAAGGCACACTCACAGCTGAAACACTCAAGCTGTGGCACTGGGGAGTTGGGTTACACAGGGAAGCAAGCTGACTGTTTCATAGCTGAGCATCTGCTGAGCATAGCACAGCACAAGCAAAACCAGAGTTACTTGGGGGCTACCTCTGACTTGCTTCTATGGAGGTAATGTTTGCTGAGGGTGTTGGAGTGTGCAACTGATTCTCTTGAAAGGGAAGACAGGATGTGTTGATAACCATCATGCTTAGATGGAATGCTTTACTTAGGAAAGTGTACATGTACTTGACAAATAAAATGAAGCTTTGACCAGAAGGTTGTGAATTAAGTCAACCAACTTGAAGTTCACACTGCAGAGAGATGGTTGTCATACCATAATGATAAGGTATAAAAAGTTTTTTTGGTTGTTGTTGGTTCTAGTTATTTGGCTTCAAAGGAGTGACTCAGGTAGGTTATGGACATTGAAATTAACCACTGTTACTAAACACTTGGAGGGGAATGAGTGCTAGTCTCCAGCTTCTAAAAGCCTTCTGTTCCTGTGCTATCCAACTGTATCTTTAGCACTGTGCATGGCTTACTGCTGTACCACCAGCTACAGCATTTACCTCAAGCAAGCTTTGAACACATCCTGATAATGCTGATGGTCACAGGTAGAGGCTGAAACGGTCTGAGACAAATATTAAGGCAGTTATTTGCCATTTACTTAAAGGTGATGGGCGGAAGAAAGAACTACGTTTGAGATGATGAATGCTGCCCTCTCTGCTTTACTGCTAAGGGGGGATGTGCTGTGCTTTGCTTTTGCTTTCTCTCAATCTCACCAGTGTAAGAAAGGAAGTTGCTGGGAAATCTGAACTGGGAAAGCATGAGTAGCATCCAGGTCCTGTCTCCACCAAGTGTCGCTAGTGTGTTTTTTATCCCCTGTCTGCAGCATACCCCTACTCTGTTTTTCATGTGTGTAGTCTATAACTGCTGTGCACTAGTGGTTTTGTCTCCAGTGGGTGTGGTGTGTTTTAGGAGCATGCAGGGATGTGTTTTGTGTCTCAAGTGTTGTGTGCACATGGGGCTTGCACAGTGGTTAGTCTCTCACAGCTACAGTGAGTGGTTTGTGCAATGCAAGAAGCAGCAGCCCTGGATGCCTCCGAGGTTCCCCCCACTGCTGCCCTCCAGCCTGCTCCAGCACATTTTATCCCCCTCCTGCCCGGCATGGGTGTTTTCATGGTCAGCTGTCTGGGGATGAAGGGCATTGTTGGGGTGGCAGCTAGTTTGGCTGCTGTGCAACAGCATTCTGCCTCCAGCCCTGCTGGTGTTTAAGGCTGGAAGGGTTTTTTGTGTCCCACTTCCCCCCTTACATCACAGCCCTGGCTCTGTGTGGGCTGAAGCCCTGACAAGGAAGGTGGTGGCCTGACACTACCTCGGTGCATGGGGGCAGGTTGCTGTGCCTGCAACACCCGCCCTATCAGACATGGTCCTGAAGGTGAAGGTGCAGGCACGGCAGACTGCTCTCATGGAAGTGTCTCCATTGGAGCAGGAGAGATGCTGAGTGTGCTGAAACACCTCCAGGTGGGGTGGGACAGAACTGAAGCTTCTGGAGCCAAGTCTTCTGCTCTTCATCCTTGAGGAAGCATGACTGCAAAAACTTAAATCCAAAGCAAGGTTAATGGTTAGAGACATTTCTCGCTGGAACCATCTGGCTTTCTAACTGTCTAAGGGAGGTGTCAGTCTGCTAGCCTGCTGGCGGAGAAGTCCTGCAAGCACCTCCACTGGTCAGTGAGCCAAAAACTCAGTAAGGCTTGGGCTCTGGAGCTGCTTTTGACTGTTTACCCTGTGCTCAGTTGCCCCAAACACAGAGGAACAGTGCAGGGAAGCATTAAGTGCTTGCTTTCAGCCCACTCACTTTAGTGTTCCAACTCTTGATTTAAACCACCTCATCAGCTGGACCACAACTCTTCTCTGGTTTTGTATTTTAACTTACCAGAAAGAAAACCATATATACATCATAACATGTTCAGTGTTAGAAGTATTTGGTTTTTATCTACAAAGGAGATCTTTCAATTTGTTACTAGCAATGTGTATTTAAAATACACTTTAATAACAAATAAATGAAGCAGGGGCAAGAGGCACTTTACATACCTCACAGCAAGACAAATGACATGGTAACGATTTCCTTCAGAGGTCTTCCACTGTTTCACCATCCACCAGAAAAGGCTGCTTTTGGCTGCTAGGCACGTGCAGAGAGGATTTCTACAGCAAAATTTCTTGCACAGAGCCTGTGGGCTCAGCTGCTGCCTGAAACAAGCATCACACATTAGAAAAGCTGCAAAGATTTGACCCAACAGCTGCTGCATCTTCTGCAGGGATTTAAAGCACTGGAGCCCTTCCTCAACCTCGCAAGAAAGTCAGGCATGTATTTATTTTTTAACATGTGAATAAATTATTTATCTATAGATATTTATCTATAGATATTTATACACACACACACATACACAATGACAGGTACATGAGTACATATATATTTACATGTGTGTGTATATATATGGGTAGACAGACAGGTGAAGATGGACATACACTTGACTAAAAAAGACACTTAGAGTGGCCAATTAACAACTAAGTACTTCATTATCCAGTTCAACACTGGACTGCAATCCTGTGCACCTCGCAGGCCCACCTAGTAAGTTAAAATGCAGCCTTTTTCTCTTTTTGCCTCTGTGCCAAATGGCTTGAGTGTGCAGCCTCAGGACCAGCAGCAGCTAACCTGCCACTGAGGACCAGAGACCCGTTTCCCCCTCTGCAGATAAAACTATGCCTAGTATCTTTTTAAAACCTCCATTTCACAATTTTTAAGCAGGGAACAAATGCGGTTGAGGGGGAAGAGACAGCAGGAGTGGGGAAAGCTGCTTTTTCAGGGATACTGTGGTACCTGGTGTCAAACAAGAGGTTACCAGCCCCTGCTCTGGGGTGAGGATTCCAGCTCCGTTACCTCTGGGGAGATGGCTTCTGCCACTCAGCTGAAGCCTGGGGCAGCAGCTCTTCGTTTCTTCCTGTGGTTGTCCCATTCCAATGTCTTCCTTTCCCTGGCCTGGTCCTAGGTACTCAGCTCCTGTTTGAGCATTAGGCCAGCTGCTGTACATTTGTAGTTGAAGTATATTCAGCACCTACTGAAACTGCTACAGGCTGTTATATATAAAATATTATATTTACAGATAAATAATAATATATATATGTAGATATACAAAAAATACACAAAAGCTATAAAAGATCTTTAATAAAAGATCTGCACAAAGATATCTGACATATCTAGTTGACCATCCAATACTGCCCTGACACGTGTGCCTCTCACAAATGGGTGCAGAAACCTGTCACCAAAACCAAGGCAACTGAAAAACCAGGTGCCAACATGCAGCATATGGTCACACCCCCACAGTGAATGTATGCACACCACAGCTATGCTTGTTAGACCTTTTCTTGGAGGTGAAAGTATAGGGTAAGTTACTCCACGACATATGCTTTTTTCATGAGAGGAAAGCATTTACAAGACGGTTCTATAGCTGTAACAGGAGCTTGTACTGTACGTGCTTCTTATGGTGCCTTGTTATTAGGCTCATGCTATATAGACCTCACTGTTATCTGCAGAAAACTTGGTCTCACTGGGCATTTTCTGCACCACACTTTGCATTCCTCCTCTTTTCCCCAATCATCCTTCCCCAACAAAGGCTCTTTTTTCAGGAGAATTAAGGCGCAAATCGTCGTATCTGTTCCAAGGGTAGAGTGCGTCGGTCTTACTCTGTGAGGAGTACTGGCATTCATGGGACTCCAACAGCTGGATCTGAGCATTTCCTTTAATTGAACAGGTTTGCAGTCTTTCTGTGCTGAAGCAATTCTCCACATCACACAAGCCTGCATACCAGAATAAAATGAAAATTTAGGAGCGCTGGCTAACAAGACCAAGAAGCTCATTGTTTAAACAAGAGGCTGATTGTCTGGGTGCTCAAGTGCCCCATTCCTCCAACATTAAACCCACACGAGGGACAGCAGCCTAATCCACAGCTTGCCGCCAGGTGGTATAGAAATTAATCTTCCACTTACCCGGGCTATTAGTTGCAGTATTCATAAAGGTTTGCAACCCAACGAGGCAAGTGACTAAAATTTTCTCCTTGTCATAGAGGGTCATGGCAACGTGGTGACATAAAATATCAGTCTCCAGAAGTGTCCCTTGTGGTGAGGAAAGTGTGAATGATGTGTCCTAGGGGGGAGAATGGCACCCCAACACCTTCTGGTTCAAGACATGCAGTCCCAGGCTCTCCAACTGCACAGTGAATATGTTGAGGGATAGGAGATGGATTGGGAAAGCCCAGACACATCAAGAACCAGAGTATAGGTCACCATAATGTGTGGAGCAAGTTTGGTGTTTATGAAGAGATGAAATGAATACTGATTTTTTCACATTATAGCAACATCAAAACTCCCATTTCTAGTCTGACAGGTCTCCTGCAAATGCTGGACACACAACACAGTGGCCCTCATTAGGTCTCTCAAAAGCTCAAGACATGCTTCAGATCTGCTTGCGAGGACATTTAACTCATCTTCTTAACAGGGTACTAGCAAAAGAGAAGAGGAAGAGAAATCCAGTCCTTTATTAGTCTGCTCCTCCCTTAAAGTCCAGGGAGGAAAGTGAAAATACTCAACAGCAAGCAGGTGATCTAAACAGGGACCACATAAACAGAAACATTTGGAAGGGTAAAGCCTCACAAGTGTTTAGCATGATTGCTTCCAGTTTTCATCTCCTCACATTTCACCACAGACGTAATTCATCGCAAAGCACTGCCAAAGCTTTTCACAACACCAAGGGACATAGAGTTTGATGAAGATAATATTTACAAATATTACAAATTTCCCCCCCATACTTTCCTAGTGTTTTCCCAGCAGCTTGCAATCCCATCTGGCTACAGCTTTTCTTACTGCGCTCTTAATGACTTTCCTAGCCTCAGGAGCTCGTTGTTGTGCCACAGGGAGATGGCAGCCTCTCACTTTGCCTGCGTGGTGACTGACCTATCTCGCTGTGCAAATGGAAAAGCAAATGGTCAGGGCCAAGTGCAAGTCAGTCCCTTGCCATGTGTTCCTGCATGACTCTGACTTGGTGCCCAGGTATGTCTCCAGGGCATCCCAGGTTATACCCCAAGCTGGAGAAACATTTTGCAAAACACAACAGCTTTTCACAAACAGTAATGCCCCCCTTGCTCCTATATTCCTCCTGTCCATGTCCTCACACGGCAGTGATTTAACAGTTTATGCACCAACTTCTTCCATATCTGCTGTCAGATTTCCAGCTACACTAAAATTTTATTTTTCCAGGATTAATTGAGTTAAAGGTCCAAATTTTTGGAAGATAAAAAGAACTGAACAAATCTAAAAGGCTTTAATGCAGGGTTTTTTTATGGATCCCATGAATAGCAGCAGAGCTAAATCAGAGCTTGGACTTAGAGGAATTTGAATCCAAATTATTTTTGTTCCTCATTTGGCTTGCTTTATAAAACATACAGCCAATAATTCCACAGCCTCTCTCAAACTCCTTTCTATAAATAACAATTTACCGTTGAAAAGAAATGTAAAGGGTCAGAGCTGTGCTCAGAGACTCACCTATCACCCACAAAAGGAGCTTCTGAGCAAGTTTGACACAGGTTGAAAAGTAAATTTCCCCAAGTGGGAAGAACTGAAAAAAACAAGGTAATTAATTCCTTCTGTTCCCATATCTTTACTTAATCTGGTGTTAATCCCACCTGCAAGCGCTGCAGCAGGATGAGTCCCTAGAAAACCACACACCTGGCAAAGCACAGAACCAAGTGTGCAATCCCACTGCTAACCCCCATTCTTAGCTGCCACTGGATCAAACCTTTGGTAAGTCCTTTTAGAATCACTCTCTGCACTGGTGTGACTTCACCTTGAGTTCTGTGTGCAGTTTTGGGCACCACAATATGAAGAAAACCCCAAAAACATTACTCTTTTAGAGTCCAAAAAAGAACCACAAGGAGGCTGGACGTTCTGGAGGGGAAGCCTTATGAGGAGCGGCTGAGAACACTCGGTTTCTCAGCCTGGAGGGGACTAAGGGGAGAGCTTATTTTGGTCTTCAGCATCCTCAGAAGGGGAAGTGGAGGGCCAAGCACTGATCTCTTAATTTTCATTACCAGTGACAGGACTGGAGGGAACAGTACAAAGCTGAGTCAATGGAGATTTAGGTTGGATATCAGGAAAAGGTTCTTCGTCCAGAAGGTTCAGAGCACTGGAACAGACTCCCCAGTGAAGTGGTCACAAAGTTTGTGAAGCATTTGGACAACAATTTGGACATGCAGGTACATGGTGTGATTCCTGGGGTGTCCTGCACAGGGCCAGGAGTTGAACTTGATGATCCTTGTGGGTCCCTTGCAACTCAGCATATTCTGTGATTCTATGCAACCAATTACAGGTGCCAGCTGGGGTCCTGATAGTGAGAGTGGCAAGACTGGCTCTGTTTAGTGAAATAGTTTATCCCTGACCAACACTGGATATTTGATAAAGCATTCTCCTTTTCCTCATACAACTTTGGCTTAAGTGCAAAGATTCAAGAACTCACCTTTCCTGAACTGGAATCTCCACTTCAGCACTAACAACTGCCTTAAACTTTAGAGAAACATTTAGTTGAGTTTAAGAAAACTGAAACTTAACCCTGCTCCAAAGAGGAGCAGGTTCCTGCAAGTGACAGCTCTCATCCTACCCGTGCGGGACTGTTCCTACAATAAATGTATGTTCAAACCCTCTCTGTTGGCAGACATAAAGTTAGTTCTGATTCCACCCATAAGCAAAGCCACGTTAGCAGAACTAGTCAAAATCAGCATGGGTATTTCTGGCAAATGATGATTAGAAATGTGTCAGGTAAAGCTGGTCTTTATCTTGTAGCTGCACAGTTTGAAAGGCCTGTTGGTTACACAGGCTCAGCTGCCTCTATTTTTCTGAAACAAATCTATTTCCCAACTTTGGCACTAATCTTAAAATCAACAGCATCCTACCAGACAAGGGGAGCAGCCTGTGCTTGGGACAGCTAATGTTTGACCTTAAACTGACTGACCAAAACTGGCATAAGATAACAGGCTTACAACCAGCCTCACTCTGGACCAGCCAGAAAAAATTAGTACCCTGATCCCTGAGCCAGTGAATAGAGATAGACCATTGCCCATGACATTGTTTGAAAGCATCTTTCAATTCCTCCTGGAGGAAGATATGGGAAATGATATTCAGCTCTGCTGTCACATCTCCCTGTGATTATTGTTAGCTGTCAGTAATGAGGCTTCTCCATTTCTCAAATCAGACTTAAACAAAACTTGCACTCTATATTTAACCTTAGCAACAGCAATACCAAACATCAGTGAGAATTGCTTCATAAGGTGAAGAAGGTATTATGTTAAAACAATACCAGTGTTCGTACTTATAACATGTCAAGTTTTCTCTTTAAAACTAATTTGAATTCTTAGTATTCACTTACTCAAATTACAGCTACAAATATCACAATATGTCCCAGAGTGTTGCTCAAAGTCTTAATTTACAGGAAGACCAGCGTGGACTCCCAGTTTGGAACAGTGGTCATCTTAAATAGGCACCCATTTTCCCAGATGAACCACCTTCTCATTGCACTCTCTAAGGTTTTTCATCACTATTTTAATAAACACTGACTGCATAAGGTATGATAACAGAGTCTTTGAAGTAACAAACCCTAATAATGTTTTCATTTGAGAGGGTACCAATATTTCTATTATATAGCTTACTGAAGCTTGGGCCTGTAACATCACTGCCATCTGTTTTCTCCTCATACTCAGTATGAGAAAACCATTTTTCATTTGATACTAAACTTGCAGGTAAAGTATATTTGTGTTTTACAAGCACTGAGAAGTTAAAAAAGTTGTCTATAAATATCATAAATATATAAAAAAATACAGCTGGGTCCATTGACTGGTACAAAAAAAAAAAAAAAGTCACTTCCGCTACTTTATTTCACATGAAATACATAACCGAGTTGCTTTTCCCACCAGTGATTTGCTACTCTTTATACATAAAAACCAACTTCATAGGAGCACTTTAAAATATTTGTACACTTCTACCACAGTCCTAGATCAGCCATATGTTACTCTGAGCAGATGAAAATTAGGGTGGAAGTATGTGTGGTTTAGAAAAGTGACAGTCTTTATGTAAAAAAAAAACAAAACCAAAAAAACCCCAACTCACACCAAAATTAGCCACTCATGGACTCTGTGCAGTCATTGCTATTGAATACAACTGGGCAGAGGAATACTGACTTTACAATATACAGCATTTTTCACACTGTGATTAAAACAGAGCCCCATGACTGCTGCAGGCCCCACAACCTGAGAGAAATACTTTGAGCCAAATTCTGCCCTTTTAGAAATCCCCTTCCACAAATGTGAAACTTTTGTGATCATCAGTTCTACAAACCCAGCACCATTTGCTGCGTACTCTGTCTCAACAACCTGGAGACCCAACCTGGTGAGAATCCTCCCTCCTGCACCCTGCTATCGTCCACTGAGAGCCATTATGATATTTTTTCATTTAGTCTTACAGAGTTCTCACTTTCACACTGGCACTTCTGGCCCAATCTTCTAAAACATGTTTTGAAAATGGAAACTCCTGTCCATACACACTTGGTCTGCACATGATGAGTTTCAGTGGGAGCTCTTGACAGAGGACCACCCTGCTTCCAAATCAGAGCCTCCCTTTCTCTCTAAACCAATTTTGAAAATTCAACAGCACCTGCCAAGGAAGGACAAATCATAAAAACATCTTGAACTGGCATTGTTCCTTTATTATTCAAAGGGAACAAGGAACACTAGATGGCCCACAAACCAACAGCTATCCAAAGACATAAGGTCACCTGCCACTAATCCACTTACAGACTGCAACACATCATACAGGGACCAAGGGCATTAGGACCCATGAAAGTAAAGTCTGGGAGCACTGATGAGTAAGTCCATCTCTCTCCCTACAGTCCAGTCTGTAACACAGGGCTCTTCCCTTGGGATGGGTATTCACATGTTACACTTACAGGCTGCAAGATCATAAGAAAGAGAAATAAACAAAAATGTATTTTTTTTAAAGACTAGGGATTTCTTCTTCCAGTCTTCTCTGTTACAGAATATTCTTTATGTCCTTCATCAGTCTTGTACTTGGTTACAGATGGAAAATATTAGCTCTGGTTTACAAAACATGGCCCTGTTTCCTGTAACACGGCACAGGTTGGACAAATCTGTCATTTGAGTAGTGTGTCTATTCTGTGGCCAATTCTGTAATCTACAAGCAATGCGATCCTAAACAAGGAATCTCATGTTAGCAGCCAAGATTGGAAAATCCCTGTTTAGTGTGATTGCTGCCAAAACCATCTCACTTGCTAAGGACAAGCTAATTTTCAATCTGCAGTTTGGGAGCTGTTGCTTTTCCTCTTATGTTGGTTTTTTTTGTTTGTTTGTTTGTTTTGTTTTCATTTGATTCTTTTCCAATAAATAAAACATACCTAATTTTTCAAGATTACATGAATGCACACCTGATTTTACGATGTGCAAAACGGACTTAGAAAAGTTTAGGACATATGAAAAACATCTCGCTGTCCATTAAAAAAATAATTCGCTTTTTGAATGCAATTTGAACAAATGCCATTTTGTAAATCTGAAGAGTTGAAATTCTTAACAAACAGCAACAAGGCTGTTGGGTAGAAATAAGAGGAGAAGAGCAAGGAACCAAAGAAAAGTGTTATATGACGGAGATAGAACAGAGCAAGGATAATGTAGATAAAGCTTTAAATGAGACCTTGACTTCAGTTTGCAAGATGGATCAAGGCAGTATAAATAATGGCAATGGGGATATGAGAGGATGAAAATTAAGATGGAAGTAAAGCTCAAGAGATTTAATACATTCAGGTTGGTGGACACAGAAGGGAAAGGTAAAAGGAGTTACATTCATTATTAATGATAAGTTTTCCCATTCATATATGCTTCCAGCTGATAAAAATGGAATGCAGTGCCAATATTTAAAAACAGAGCTCAGAGAAATTACTCAAAAGAATTAGATTCAAGGATTTAATGCTTTTGAAGAAATCTTGGAGGAAAGGAGAGAGAAATTGGGTAAGACAAAAGGGAAGGCAAGTGTATAACATATGCCAACTTGAAAACAGTGAATGTGATCTTGCTCTCTTGATCACAAGAGAGTCCTCAGAGACATGGGAGAGTATCCATGCCACTACACAAGTGTCAGTAGTATCTCCTTCAGTAGGTATGTTTCAACTCAGTATTTAAGAATGGAGAATGTCATTCTGGAATATGTGCAGGGAAGGGTCACTGAAAATCATCTTGAGCCAGACCTGGCCTCATTTGGTATCACCTGTTCATTTCCCAGGATTTGAATTCTTCTTTCTTTGCTCTTCTAGATGTTCCTTCTTTGTATTCTTACATGAAGAGATTATTTCTGTTTTAAGAAAGTTGAGATGGAAGATTTGGGGGCGGGAGTGGTTTGTTTGGATCTGGGCTCTTTTAAAGGTTAGGTATTATTAATGGTAATTTTTTTTCCCTTTTCACTTCCCATAAAAATTTAAATTCTTACACATTGCAGCATCTCATACTTTGCCAGCCTAGTGAGCTCAGGTGTTCATCTTAGGGCATGGGTGGCAAAATAAGAGGAGGAGGTTATACTGTCAGAGTAATCAATGCCGGGAGCAGTTTCTCTTGGAGAGAGGTGTAAGCAAGACTCAAGGCTCAAAGGGTGAGCTTGGTAAGATTAGGAGAGGGAAGTCCCATGTTTCACATGACAGAACTGTATAGAACAGGAAGTGTGATTTTCCCTGTGTTACTGACATAGCATCCTCTGAGGATTGCCATCCACGTGCTGTTGTCAATGTCTGCCCAGCAGGTCTGTACTTTGCCATCTGTGAAATGAAGGGTCATCTTGGTCCTGCCCAGTTTGATCATGCAACCCGCAGAAAGAATTTCAGTTTTAATTCCCCAGTCTGTCTCAGCTCATGAGTTTTTTATCTCTTATCCAACATATTTAATTACACTGAAGAAATTCCTCTCAGCAAGAATACATTGGACTCAGTTATGCGATTGTCCAGAACCTCTCTGCATCTCTGGCCCCTCATCTCTGTGTGGCACAGTCTGGTCCAGACCAGCTCCCACTGGGAAACACGAGTCCTGAAAGCCTTGGGGAAATTTCCCTGGCCTCCTAAAGAGCTTCTCTCATTCGCTCATCCCATGCATCTTCTCTAGCAGAGTGCAGGAGCTAATAATATCCCTCTGCTTTTGTAATATGGCATTTCCTCCTCTTTAACTTTTACTGCTTGTATTACCGGCTGCTCTTTTGCCTCTGCCACATGACCAAGTGTCAAAAGAAGTTTGGTATTCATCAAATGGTGAAATCAGTGCCTTCTCCCCTTCTGAAGGACTAGAATTTCAAATGTAGCTTCTAAATATACTTTAGGATTAAATTATTTTAGTTAGCATTTAAAAACTTGTTCAAGAGATTACACAAATCCAGCTCTTCTTGAAGAAGGCACATTCTGAGATTTCCTCAAGAAAGTCACAAGAGGGACAAAGCCACAAATCCCAGCAAGGGATGCACTGGGGACCACAGCCTTGGCCATGGCAGACAAAACCCTTCCCTGCTGCTGTTGCACTCATGAAAACACCCTTGTTGAAGAGCTGGAGCTAAAGAGTAGGTTGAACACAGGTGTACTGGACTAAAATCCCAAGTCAAAGCCACCATATATCTCACTCTGACAATCCCCCATATGCCAGTTCCCACTTTTTTTTTTTGTTAATGCTTTTGTTTGTTTGTTTGTTTTCTTTGAGATCAAAAAGCAGCACAGCTCACAGATATGGGAAGCAACCTCTTGTGTCCAGTTCATCCCTGTCTGACCACAGAGATCAGAGACAAAACCCCTCAATACAAGACAACCATCAGAGAAATGAATTTCCAAACAGCTCTCTTGTGATTTACTGTTTTTCCTTGATTGCTATTTATACTCAAAGTATCAATATTAGTATTGATTTCTTCCTAATATAAATGCAGCAATTGGACATGAAAAGTGAACAAAATATATGATTATGAATGTATTATATATGATTTATTCTTATCAAATTGAAAAGCTCCTCTCTTAATATTTATATTAAAATGCTTTGTTGAGATAGTTTCCTGAAATATTTTCTCAGCAACAGTGATTAGATTTCAAGCATTAGATGAAAATAATGAGTGATTGACAAAGGGGAAACAAAATAGAGCTAAATATTTTTTTTTAATTCAGGAACTAATTTAGAACAACTGAAATTTAAGCTTCTTGCATTCATCTAGGAAATACTAACAGGAGTAACTATTTGCTCCCTACTAGCACCCCTTCTTTAGTTTCACATGAATGATAATCCAGGCTGCTTTTGCCTTAGGAGCCAGGAGTTATGTTTCCCACTGACCTTCTACAGAGCCTTCCAAAAATAGGGAAGCAGGAGAGGGATGGCACCAAGCACCCATGCAGTGCTGGTGGCTCTTCTTTCTTTGCACCAGGGATGCTTTCATTTTCTCAAATGCTTTTTCAATTTCTCTACAAAGATGACCATGAAAACACTAATTAAAGAAAGTCAAATGCCTTTTTTTTCTTTCTGTTAAACAATTCAGCTCTTTTTTTCTTCTAAAGAAATAATTTTAATACACTTCCACAAATTCTCAGGAATGACATTTGGAGCTGTCAGCTAAAAGTCTTCTTTTTAGGTATACACTGTCTCAAGGTGCATATAAATACCTTTCAGTGTCACAACGGAAAGTCTAATGACATTCATGGAATACACAAGTGCAAAAAATGAAGGGACTGATGCACTGCAAGTCTTCCCCCAGCTTTGAAAAAATAGATAGTGAATACCTACATAGCAAGGCTGGGACAAAATTAACGAATATTTAATATAAAAACTTGTGTGGTATGACCTTTCTAGAGCTACTTTCATATAGAAGTTAAGCAGGAATACAAACAAGTTCACTTTTAAGATGATTTTTAACTTCACACTGCTTATTTTTGATTCTCAATTAAAAGACAAAGTGCACTGTACTTTCCTTTCAATTTTAAAAATACCAAGCAAAACCACACAATTCACCACTACCATTCTTGAAAAGAAAAAGCCTTTCACAAGGAATAATACAATAAATTTATCTCTGCAAGTGCCACTTTCCTATAAAGGTATTCCATATTTAATTTTGCAGAATGAAAAGGTGCGTCAGAAAATCTTTAAGACTACGTTTGCAATTTATCACACATTCTGCTTTACTACCTTTTTCCCCCTCTCCTGCAATATGCTTTTTGCTAAGGCCCAATAGACTTCTTTTCAGTAGGAAATGTTAATTGTTTTAATTGTTTGGAATTTCATACCCTGTGCAGGTGTGAAAGGTTCTTGTTTCTCCAAGTGGTGTATATTTCAGGGGTAAAATGCCACTAATTATCCAGACATAAATTACATTTTCCCCTTATTCTTAAAAAAAACTAAAACAAACCCAAACACATGAACACACATACACACCCAGCTTCTGCAGGGGTTTTATGTAGTGTGGCTAGTTCTATATTTTTATTTTCACAAAGAAAATTTCACAAGCAATTTTATTCAGATAGCTGCTGCTTTAAGACATTTTCAGATTATACACCCATTCCACCCAGAAAATAATGGATTTAAATCACATAGCCATTAAGAGCATGAAAATGAGATTCAAGACACTAAGAACTACTCAGAAGTTATAGTTCAGCTCCAGCACAGCAGCCTGTTAAAAACTCAGTGAATGCACTTTGCTCAAAACTCAGAGCCTCATTGAACTGTGCTTATGTCTTACCCTACAGACTCACACAATAAAGGAGATAGGGAGGCACATTCCCATCCCAAGTGGAGAGACATTTTTACCCTACAGCACATCATGACACTCCCACAGCTGAATTTACATTACTAGTGTTGGATTTCCCTGCAGAGGCACACACTGATCTACAGCGGATGAACTAATCTTGTATTCCTTTGGGTGAAGAAAAATAATGTTCTGAAGTACTGAAGTACTTTGGCCTGCCACCCAAAGACACAGGACTTCAGATGGTAATGTGTGGGAGCTTTACCAAGAGCCCCACAGGAGCCACAAACTGAACAAGAGCAGATGTTTTTGCACTGACATGGCACAAAAAGGAGACATGACGAAAAAAATAATTCCCTGGGGCTCGCTGGAGCGTTGTCTCTGCTCATCCTTTGCAAATGTAGATGTCAGAGTTTCCTCTGTTCATATCACAGTGGTATCAGATGGCATTGGATAGTGAGTATTGCTGTACCAGTCTCTTGGGCCACCAAGGTGATTAGAGGGCTGAAGCACCTCTCCTATGAAGACAGGCAGAGAGATGTTCAGCCTAGAAAAGAGATATTTCTGGGAAGACCTCATTGTGGCCTTCCAGTACTTAAAGGGAGCTTACAAAAGAGAGGAAGTAGAGTTTTTTACATGGGCAGATAGTGATGGGACAAGGGGATATGGTTTTAAACTGAAAGACAGTAGGTTTAGAATAGATATTAGGAAGAAATTGTTTAGTGTGAGGGTGGTGAGGCACTGGAATGGGTTGCCTAGAAAAGCTGTAGATGCCTCTTCACTGGCAGTGGTCAAGACCAGATTGGATGGGGCTTTGAGCAACCTGGTCTACTGGAAGGTGTCTCTGTCCAAGGGGTTTGGAACGAGATGATATTTAAGGTCCCTTCCAACCCAAACCGTTCCATGATTTTCCTTTCAAATTCTTCTAATGCTATTGCTAATTTTGAGGGTACAGGGTAAAAAAGTCTTCATATCAAAAGGTTTCCTATCATTTATGGAAATTATTTCTTAGCTACCGCTATCAGCTTGTGTGAGCTACCAGTGTACAAGTTTCCCAGCAAAAGAATATATGTTAAATGTCAGATGCCTCTGAATTGTACCAAGAACTGTTCATTACACACAAGGCAAATGGTACGAGCCTGGGTAAGCAATAGAGGCTCCACTAGCAGAAAAAGACAGTATTACAGAGATGACAAGAGAGGCCTGAATATCTCCTAATTTATTTACAAGCACATGCATAGATTCACATTGGAGGTAAATTTGTGTTTAAGTCACTACTTAGTGATTTACTTTCTTACCTAGCATTTATCATGATTTTGCAAAAAACCTTCCTGTTTTTCTGAGGAAAAAAAAGTAAATAAAGGACTATTTTGGTTCAAATTATTTTCAAAATATTTTGGCAAAGAAATTTTCTGCATTTGCCCAAGACTTGCTGGGCACTGGGGTTGTACCAATTCAAGTCTGTTATCCAGATGAGGAAAGTATTGGTATCAACAAGTTGCATATAAACATCAGTGAATGTAAAGGTATTTTAAGTTGATGAAAACAAGCATCAATTGAAAATTTAAACTAACAACATATTTAATTTTCTGTCTAAAATAAATCTGACCATACAATATCAGGGCATGCAAGAATGCAGCTTCAGAAGAACCTTAATCCAAGCAGAGGATGAGACTCCCAGAGGATTTCTTCATGAAGAGCCACTGACAGCGTGAGAGCGATAACTTCATGTGTACATTGTCTCCACAAGTCACTGAAGTATTTGGCCTTGATATCATGAAGACAACAGCTTGATTCACAAACAGTCTACCTGGCAGCATCTCATAAACAATGCAGTCTATATGTGTAGACAATGTTAAGAAATTATGAACTTAATGAGGATGATCTTAAGTTTAAAAAGAGCAAACAACAAGTTTCTGTCAAACTTTAGTGTTACTTCTACTACCTAAAAGGACTCAATGAAAGTCTTACCTAAAAAAAGTGGCATAGTTTTTTATTAAGTATGTAAAATTAACAGAAGCGCAACTCCTGTCTCCCCAGTAGGAATGATTCCACTGACATAAGTCAGCTCTTCGATCTTCCAAGATTGGTGCAACAACTGAGCTTCCACCACCATCTTGTGCTTAAACAGAATTACGTCAGCTTACGTCTCCCCATTACAGTATTATAAAAACAGTAGCCAATAGTGACATTATTTAAAAAAAGGTCACTCTTTTACATAAAGAGGTGCAACACATAAGAAAACTCTGCAATGACAGTGTGGGTCCAGACAGGTTTTTCCCACAGGTCTTCTCAAGCCCTTCACCCAACTACCACACTGGGCCAAACCCTGCCCCACACCCCATCCATGTATCCAGCACATTGCTCCTGGGGCTGGGGAACCTCGCAAGCTGCAAAACATCACAAGCTGTCAACAGTCTCTGCAAATCTCACAGACATCTGTGGCTTATCAAGCCAGCAGCATTTTTCCTACATTAATCTCCACTAGGCTTGCCCCAGCTTTCATTTCAAAAGACTTGGCGTGGTATCTCCTAAAAAAAAAAATTAAAAAAATTGCTCAATTTCTTGAGATGCAGCTGGTTAGGAAGACCGCCTTTGAAATCTGAGCATGTCGCAGAGATGTCGACATGCTCATTGCAGGCAGCTTGCAGCACAGGGGACAGCACTAATGACTGCAAAAGGCTTTTAGATGCTGCCTGTGGGTGAGCCCTGCCCTTCCTTTGGGGCAGTTTGGGGAGTTCTTTAAGTAGCTGTTGCGCTGGGGGTTCATTTGGATACGGTGCACTCATGTTGAACACCCTTCACCAGCTATTGGGTCTCCCAGCGGCATTCAAAATCCAGCTGGAAGGGTTGCAGCACCCTCCCTCTGGTCACCAGCAATGCTGGTACACGTGTTCTCCAATGCTGGCTTTGCAGATTGTGGCCAAATTAAGGCAACAGCCTCCACTGCTGATGGATGAAAGCCCAGGAAATGGCTCCACCACGCTGCATGTGTCCACCTTGGACCCCTCACTCCACTTGTCATCCCCCTTCCCACAGCCCTGGCCACAACATGATCCCCATGCCCCCAACTTCACCTGATGCTCAGGGACATCCCAGCCTCTGCACACAGGCTCTTGAGGGTACATCTCCTCCTCACTGCCCTGGAGATGCTCCTTGTCCCTTTATATGTCAGCTAATGTTACAACGCATTTTTAAAAGACAAAAACACTCCACTGCACCACTCTTACTAGAAACTGAAATTCATCTTCGCGCAACAGAAATTAATGACTAGAGATTAAACTCCTGTTAGGACCAGGCAGCACCAACTGGACCCAGTAAAGCCCACAGACTTTTTTCAAACCATTCATGAAACAATTTATGTTAGATCCAAAGCACCACAATAGAGAGAGAAAATAGGTCATAATTTTGTCTTGCCTTTTTTTTTAATAACCTGTAGAAGCTTTTACTGCCTTTTCATAAAAATCTTGACATGTAAGCAGTAATTACACTCATTTGCTTTGCATGGCCAAGAAGTATTAGCACAACAAAAGCCCAGCCACCATTGTCTCAGTTTACTTGGCACCTTTCAGTGCCGCTGTGGAGGGCAGGTGGGGCAGGTAGACTGGCATCCTTATGGGTCTAAAAGCACAGGAGGAGGGATGGCTGTGCTCCACACAGTTGGAAAAGAAAAAAAAAAGACTAATGGTGTTTATAGTTACAGCCCATTTTCAGCTCCAGCTGTCTCAAAGCAGAGTGACATAAAACATATAGATTCATTGTATTTCACAAGAGGATATCCATATCCTTTCATATCACATTAAAAATGTCAAAATATCTTTCTGTCCAGAGTGTGCATTCCAAGAAAAGGTCAGAGCAGCATTTTCAATGTGGAGCATGTGGTGCTCATCGCTAGACCAACTCTTCTTTGTCATGAGTATCTCAAAGTGAATTATCAACTCAGATATCCTTGCCTCTAAGGCAGAGTGATGGTTTTAAAAGCAGAGAGTTTAGCACAGTGGTTGTATATATATATATATATTTATATACACATACACACAAGAGTAACACTTCATTTGAATCAAAATACATTAAAACTGTAACCCAAACTTTAGATCCATCTGAACACAAACTCCTCTGGTCAAGAGAATGTTAAAAATTTAACTTCTAATTGCTCCAGAAATTCAAGTAAGCAAGTATATTGTTAGTATTTTCAAGAAAAGAACTGGTAGCTCACTTATATCTTTATAGTGGTCTACAGATGTTCTGTGAAAGATTTATTACATCATGGATTCAATCCCCATACAGGCCATTCACTTAAAAGTTAAACTCTATGATCCTTGTGGGTCCCTTCCAGCTCAGAACATTCTGTGATTCTGTGACTTTAACACTGAAGCATTTGGAAATAACTTTCAGTATCACTGTGCAGTGGCTCTATTAAATGCATGGGACACCAAGATGCTTGTGGCTTCATATAGACAGGAAGCATTGTGACTAAAAGTCTACTAACTTCATATGTCTTTTCATATGAAACTTTTCAACCAAATCATCCTGGTTCTGAAGGAGTTGAAGATTTATAGCTCGCTTACTGCCTCAAGGCGGGATTTTAGTTAGGAGCTGTTGGAGTCCCATCAACTTTAATATAGGAATTTGTTACATTCAGAGACCATATTTAAGAAACCCAAGGTTTCATTAAGAAGACTGCCAGAAACACCCAACCAATATCTCAGGGAAACTCTGTCACCAGCGGCAGTCACAAAATATAACTCTGCACCAATTATCTGACAATCTGAAAACAGACCTTCCCACCAGCCACATTTCTTTAAAAATTAGATTTTTACGTAACTAATGTGATGAGGACTCAAAAAGATGAGGTATCTCAGGCCTCTACACTGAGTTTAGAGTGTCCCATCATTTCTGTATGACATTTCCAAAGCAGAAAAAAGCCTTAGGGCAGTGGGATGAGCACGCCAGGGATCAGAGAATTGCAGAATCAGCCAGGTTGGAAAAGACCTCTGAGATCATCAAGTCCAACCTTTTACTGATCATAACTGGCATTAGGTGGCATGTCCAGTCATTTCTTGAACACCTCCAGGGATGATGACTCCATTGTCTCCCTGGGCAGCCCATTCCAATGCCAGACAACCCTTTCAGTGAAGAAAATCCTCCTGATGTCCAGGATCATGTATGCTTCTCTAAGTTACATAATGCAAACCTAAGTTTTCAAATCTGATAGTAAATCTATTTCATTTATAGGGGAAAAAAATATGTTAGTGCAAATGCTAAGCTCAACCATAATGGACTTTTCACTCTGCTTGTAACATTAGCCGTTCTCTGAGCTACTGAAGATCTTTATGGAGCTCTGGAGACCCATCTCTCCATGTCCACACTACCAGCTTGTATCAATTGACATAACACCACTGAAGTCACCTTTACAATTCCTGGACAAAACCCATGAACCATCAATCATTTCTTCTAGCTATATCTTTAAAGGAAGCTGTGAACATCACAGGACGTAGTTTCACATTTTTTATGAAGCTAAATGCAATTGCATAGAAAGACATTTGACTGCTCTTAACTGAGAGTTGTCTTTCTTATCTTTTACACGTTTCCCCCGTGCTATCTCATTGTAACTTATTTCTTTATCTCAGACATTGTTATTCCTAATCTTTTGGTCTACTAAAGTCTAAACTTCCCTTTTTTCTGATGCCCTCACATGTCCAGTCATAGTGGTCCATCATCTGTTTGCCATGAACTGAAGCCATTTCTATTTCTTATTTTAAATAAATTAAATAAATTCAAAGAGGGGACGTTGCTTGCCTTGTTCTTGTTGCAATAAGATTTTGTATACTTTTGTATATAAAGTCCATATTTGGATACATATTAGATTTTGAAACTTGAGAATTTCAAGCCGAAATGGTATGGAGTGTTCAGGCTTTAAAAGCCTTCCCGCTAACCAGCAGTTTCTGTCTCCCAGTGCTTGGGCCACTGAGCACCAGTGCCACAATGCCCTTGTCAGCGTTCCTTGGCTCTGGGTTTGCCTGCCACCAAAAAAACTATCGGAAAACAAAGCATGTTTCATTTACATCTCCTTTGCTCTCAGGTTTATGTTTAGGTCATGTCCTGGTAGTCCTGCTTCTTGCTCATAGTATCTTTTGCATATAGATCTGTAGGGCTGTTAAGCTTATGCTTCCTTCAGGCTTCCAGTCAACTGAAAACAGTTTCAGGCATAATACAACTGTTTGCTTTTTGTAACAATAGCTTCCAGCACTCCTCACTGTCTGAAATGCTCTTCAGACCTCTGGCACTCTCAGCACTCAGAGCACTTTACTGATATCATTGCTGCAAGCCTGATGTCATCAAACAGCCCCTCCTGTACAAAACCAATAGTTAAGCATTTTCCTTAATTGTCCCAGGCTCTTTAGAGCCTCTTTGCTCTTCTTATCAGTCATCACAGAATCATAGAATGGCTTGGTTTGGACATGAAAGGTCACCTCATTCCAAACCCCCTGCTGTGGGCAGGGACACCTTCCACTAGACCAGGTTGCTCAGAGTCCCATCCAACCTGGTCTTGAACAGTCTCAGGGATGGGGCATCCACAGCTTCCTTGGGCAACTTGGAAGTGCCTCACAATCCTCACAGTAGATAATTTCTAAAATCCAATCTAATCTACTTTCAGTTTAAAGCCGTTACCCCTTGTTCTGTCACTACAGTCCCAAATCTATAATTTTTCTCTCTGCTTTTACTTTTTGTGTCTCCTACATGTCCCATCTTTTTTTACTACAGCATTTAATTAATTAACAACAGTGAAGAAGACGAGTTTTAGTGTTAGCAGCTTCCCACCCCAGATAGTTTTCTTTCCCCAAGTCATATTGCAAGAGACAGGGTATACCCAACACTACCAAGAACAGTGTGGGTCAACTTCAAAGCAGGCTCCTATTGACACACTAATTCCCTATCACCTCAGAGATTTCACGTGCCAATTTCTTCAATAATTAGGCTCTGCTAGCCAAGAGGTGAAGTTATTATTTTAATATTAGCCTTCCTTTTATCTTTGAAAAAGAGCATTTGTTTTGGCACTATCAAGACAAACCTTAATAAACTGACTGGCAAACAGTATGTTTAGCAATGAAAATGATACCCGGTCAGGGATTATAATGTAAGCAATAAGAGGGAATAGAGAGATTTAGGAAAGGATGTGATTTATAATGACTTTAAGGAGGATAAGCTTCTACATCTGTGATTGCTTGATTCTATAATATTTTAATTGATTATCAGAGCTAACAAGTTTATTTTTTCATGTGAATAAAAGCTGTTTTACTTCAGCTTTCATTTGCATTTATTTTACAGCCTATATTAACATGGATATTTTTTCATAAATTTTGGCTCCCTCGTGTTGTACTCATTCCATAGGCTTAGAAACCTAAATTAGCTTGGGCTGGGGAAGGGAGCCGGGAAAGCTTGTGGTTACACCTGTTCCTCTGCACAGTAGTGGAGGGGTTTTTCGGGATTTTACGCTAAAAACAGTATCACTCTGCACTGACTCACCCTTCTTTTCTTTACTCCCTGCTGACAGCTCTCCCAACAATTGCCACTTTCCCTTTCAGGTTGGTTTTCAGCCATTTTGGCAAATTCAACAGAACCCCCAAAGAGTGCAGGGAGGCACCTGAAGCCGTCCAATGTACATTTTTTGCACCTCACTGAAGGCAGTAGGTCCTAAGCTGGAAAGTCACCCTCCATGCCTTTTCTGAAACAAGGTAGGGTTGGTTGTTATATATTTCTCTATAAAATAATTATTCTCTCACCAAATCAAAATTCAGGGAAGACTTTAGGTGTTGGTAAATGCACACTTTTTTAAACATGTACAGAAACGCACAGTACTTCTCAGACTGGGTTTATCTCATACAGTAGTTTTAACTCCCATTTATGAAAAAGGTTGGATTTGGCATTATTTTCATGAAAATTATATTATTTATAAAATGTATTCATAATTATTTGCAAATAGGATGCATGAGTGAGGAGGGAGCACATCCTGAGTTGTACCTACTGCCCTTAGTGACTTGCATGGGATGGCCAGAAGTGCCTGTGTTGGAGCTGTACATTTACAAAATTAGCATATATTCACAAGAGGGAGATGTCTGCACCTGTTTTGTATTCAGCACAGATCAGGCCCCCAGCAACACCTAAGGCAGGTGATTAACACATGCCACCTGAATCACACCTAAAAATGCTTTTTCTCTCCTTTGACCATAAACTAGCTTAGATGTAGTTTGTAGGTATCTAGTGTTAGGCAAGATGAAGGTCATGCTCCAGCATTTAAATCAGTTGCAAATCTTAAGAACCCACAATTTTTAAATTAAGTAATCTAAACTAAATTCAGAATTAAATATTTTTTTTTCCCAGCTGCACCTTTCTCCAAGCTCTGTCATTACCCCACAAGGCAAAACAATGATGAGCAGCAGCTACTGGACATGACCAGAGGGCTGCTCAGCTCCAACCTCTGCGGGACAGATCAGCAATGTCAATATTGGGCACCTGTTTCTGAGGCTTTCAAGAAAACTTTTAGTTTTTGTACTGCCTTGTTCAGCATTTGGGGATGGAAGCAACACATTTCTACAGTTATGGTTGTACTCTGTGATCTTTCAGGTCTTTTCCTATTTAAATGACTCCATGATTGTACAAAGTTCAAAAATGCAATTATTCATAGCACTGCATTTGCATGAAAATCAGGTCATATTACATTATTTCTTGTGCATCTCCTGGTTGGCTTTTACAGCTAAGATTTTTATAGTTTTTTTTTTAATTCTCTTACAAGATTTCAAAAACTTTTCAACATAGTTTCTCATCGGAAAGCCCTGGAAGCCAAGAACTTTAGGTAAAATCTACTTTTGATACAAGTAGTTTTGTAAGAGTGGACTCATTTTGGGAAAAAAAAATAACATAAGAATCAATACCTAAATGTAGGTGGTAAACTTTTTCGAAGCGAGCAATGCAGATATCCTAAATGAATAGGCAATTTATAGGTTCTAGTCAGGAGGGGTCAATTTCCATGGTGAAAGCAAGAAAGCCTGAAATATCTAAGCCTAAAAATTATTTCAGTGGCATTTGCACATGGACACCAGCTTTTGTATCTGTCAACAATTAACAGAATAATTAAATACACCCTTAAAATTCAAGATTAAATAAATCCTTAAATTTCTCTTCCTACAAATCTTACAACTCTTATCATTACATTTTAAAGGAAAGCAAGTAAAGCTTTACTTTTAAAGCATGCATTTGAATGTGATTTGAATATATGCAAAAATTTGCTTTTATTAGAACTGTTCAACTGGCCATTGCAGTGGCCATGTTTAAGGGAGTAAACATCAAACTAAAATGAAGGCCATCCCGTAAAATTTTACGCAGCTTGAAGTGGAATCTGTCCCTGTGGAGATCAGTAGGGATTTTGTATGTTTCACCTGCATTAGACACGTGTAGAATACCTTGCTTCTGGCTCAAGGAAGACCTGTATTTTTAGCCTTCTGCAGTGCCAGTTTTACCTTTCAACACTTGATGGAGCAGTTTCCCTGGATTTCTGTTTTGCCTGCTCCAGTCTACCTTCAGGGTACCTTGATCCGTCAGGAGCGTTTCCTACCGGCTTGGTGCTATGAACAAAACCAGCCCAGACTGGGACTCTAGTGGGAAAACATCCTACCAAGTGCAACCCCAGATAAAAATAAAAGTCAGGAGCTTAACATTCCTTGCAGTCATATAGCTGATTTCTAAAAAATGCTGAATTCTGCTGTTGTTTAAGTGGAGTCATTACAATATATTCTGACACAAGGGGAAAAATGCATTAAGCAGGGATTCAGAGAACAAGCTTTAGGGTTTTGTTCTGGAATGTCTTCCAGAAAAGAAATTGGGTGGCTGGCAGACAGTGTCATATGGCTAGCATCCTGCAAAGGAGACTGAGGTTTGCTCTTGCCCCAGTATAAAATCAGACTTCAGGATGGGTTTTCCTACTTGTATCAATATTGTAAAATATCTAGTTCACTTTCACAGCAAACTTCAGAGAAAAAAAAAAAGAAAAATTACCAAAACCAGATAGACAACTAAAGAAATGGACCAAACTGGTTACATCTTCGCAGCAGGACACCTCACGTCCCCTATGAAATAAGCTTTCCACTTTAATAAAGATATATAGTTACAGGCTAACATAGAAATAAGGATACAGGACATTGTTCTGAAGGCTTTAAAAATCCTCTGTAATCAACATACTGGCAAATTACAGCTTTAGCAGCAGCAGTTCAATATCTGACTTACTTATTAATCCTTTAGTCTTGTCTGCTACAATGAAGCTGATAGTGCCAACAAGTGGCATGCCATAAAAGGTGAGTATTCTCACACACTTCCCTGTGCTGTGCATGATTAGAGCTTAAATTTACTCATCACAAATGGGATTTGGGCAAACAGTCTTTGGCTGAGAAGCATCCCTTTAAGCCCAGCAAGAATCAAAGTTCCTTCTTCCCTAAATTTTTGCAAATTTTAGCCACCTCACTTCATGAAAAGGGATTCATATTTTCAATGTAAGGCTTTGCACAGTCCTAATGGTAATGGCTGATAGAGCTGATGCCATGGGTAACCCACAGCTTTGAACCAAGCAATCTGAGCACTGAGAAGGCACATATATGAGATTACTGACTGCTTTATGAGCTCTGCAAGGTATCTATTACATATTTTGAGTTAGGGAAAGGCATCCTAAGAACAGGCTACTGTCAGTTCACACCTCAGGAGTCAAACCTAGACTTCTTATAGGTCCACAGCAGTTGACATTCAAAAGGAAAAGAAAGTCAGGGACAAAAAAATCCAAAACCCAACAAACAACAACAAACCCTGAACAAACAAACATCAAGAAAACACAAAAAAAACCAATCAAAACCCAAACCCAACACCTCTGCTGTGATCCAATTTGATGCAATTGCAAAGGACAAACAAAAATGTACAAGGCGAGCAGGAGAGGAGTGAGGGGGAAAGACAAAGAGGCAGCCCTAACATGGATGCAGAACTGCTGAAATTAGAGTCTTTGAAATTAAAAGTCAGAGAGACTTTCTCCTGTCAGTGTTCTAGCCTGACACCTTGGCCAAGTCCCTGACTGGCATAAATCACAGTAGCTTTGCTGTAGCTGCCTGTATTTATGACAGATGAGGACCTGGCACTGTAGTCGTGCAAAATAGCTGGTTTGTACATGTGCAGCTCCTACCCAAGTTCATGGCCAAGAAGAGTGCAGAGACAAACCTCACATACTATTATTCTCTACTTCTTCCTAAACCACTGTAGTAAAATGTCCAGGCTAACCTGGAGAAAACATATCACTTCTTCCTTTGCCTATTTCTCCTACAGCTCTGGCACTGCAGGCCTGCAAGCACACCTTCTACGGTTAGAAATTACTCTTGCTTGGAAGGATAGGTGGGTCTCCTTTTCACCTGATGCGTGATGTGACCAGGACAACGGGAACATTTGACCCCTATCACTCCAGGGCTTGACTGGGCACAATGCGATACACCCTACATTCATTAAGCTGGAAAACACCCTATAAACTTGTGTAGCCCATGTGCTTTGTCATTCAGCTTAAAAAAATGAAAGCCAAAACCCCAAAGCAAAACTTACCCTGTGTGGAAAGAAAAAAAGTTTCTTCCCCCAGGACTCTCCAAACCCCATCAGGATAGCAGCAACACAGACCTTTGGAACTACTTGGCTTAAAGGGTAGTAGTGCAACTAAAACCCAAAGCCACAGTCAGGGAGCTCACCCTGTCCCACCCTGTGGCTAGAGGGCACCAGTGCACAAATTGTACATCTGACCATCTGAAAATTCCTGCTGTCATGACCCAAACTGAATTGCTCCCAACATTACATCCTGACATTTTATGATACTTTAATGGATTTTCCTTTTCCAAAAAGAAATGGCTTTCAAGCTCATAAATAAGCAAATCTTATCTGAAAGGAGCTGCTGTCCCTCAGGAACGTAGTGGAAAATATGAAATCACAATGAAAGTTATATCTGGAAACTTACTGTGTGATGAGCTGAAGCTTTGTTATGGTAAATATGCTGCTTCTGTTCAGCAACAACTTTGGCAGAGTTACATTTTTTTCCCAGAAATCAAGTCCCACATTGCTATGTGACGAAAGTAAATAATGACTCATTAAATGATCCTAAGAAGAAAAACTGAAGGCTTGCTCCTCTCAAAGGTATTTGCACTGGGAAATTTGATAATGTCACCAACCACAGCAGCAAACATTACTTGAAGGTTTTCTCCCTTCGCTGAGCCAGCCAGCAGCTTGCTGAAACCACTGCTCTATGTGGTTGTGCAGTCACCTTCACAACAAAGCTTTGTTTTTCCATCCTCAAAGACGGGTACAGAAAAAGTTACATGTCAAAAGGGCAGCATGAAGAATTAGAAGCAGTGTCATAGCTGGTATTCTCAGTGCCAGGCACACTGTGCTTAATAGACCAACTCTGTACTGGAATTCTTATTTTAATTCTATTTGAGTTTGTCTAAATACTCCAAAACCAACTCCTTTTACACCAACATAGAACTCACATTCCTTGTACTGAGTTAAAAACTCATGCAAGATTCTCAAAGACAGGAGGTAGGTTCATTTAACAAAAGTCGGAGAGAACAATAAAGTGTGATATGGAAGATCAGTGTGAAACCTCTGATACTTGACCGTGGAGCACGGACTTGAAGCCAACACCAAAGTCATATTTGAAACTAAACAAATTCTTCCCCTCCATTTCACAGCAGCTAAGGCATCAGCTCTGGCACAGGTGAAGCAGGACATTTATTTACTCCTCTTAAGTTACCTATCAGTAGTATATTGTCTTGGCTGGAGTTTTAGTGGGGAGAAGGAAAGAGTGGGTTGTCTTTTGTTTGCAACCACCTTGACAATGTAAGGCCTCTGCAACAATATTCTTCTCAGCAACCTCTTTAGCACCTGCAGGAATGGTGCCTTCATTTGTGAGAGTGACTACAGCAGCAAAAGTCTTACATATTAGATTGAAGACTAGCTAAGTTCTATTTAAGAGCAAATTAAACCATTTTAAGCATTTCTGCAGAAAAAAATCTGTATCTTATTTAGACCTGGAACTTTAGTTGAGTCATTAATATGCAAAAAAAGATAGATGTAGCTGTCTACAGTAACGAGTATATTCATATTTAACTCTCAACTGTATTGAGATTTACGTATTTTTTGAGACATTTTCATCCAACCAAGTATTATGAGGCACTGGAACAGTTTGCCCAGGAAAGTTGCGGGTGCCCCATCCTGGAAGTGTTCAAGGCCAGATTGGTTGGGGCTCTGAGCAATCCGGTCTAGAGAAAGGTGCCTCTGACCATGGCACAGGGTTTGGAATGAGATAATCTTTAAGGTCCCTTCCCACCCAAGCCATTCTACGATGACTGTGAAGTACTTAAGGAAAAACCTAAAATGAACAACTCAAATTCTCGTCAGAGGCTGTTTTGGCTAGAAATAAGTAGTCAGAAAAGGTTAGAAGAAAGCATGGGGCTTTCCCTGTCAAAGACCCTACCAGAGGTGCTATTAAGGGTTGAACAACTGATCTTTCCGGTGAGTAATCCCTAACTTTCATCTGCAGATGGCTGTTTGAGTGGATTTTTCCTGAGCAGCTCAGGCATGTCTCTGCACTGCCCTTCTCCCAGCAAGCTGCTGTCCACTGCAGCACAAGGGAAGCTGGCTCAGCCTACAGTGGGGTGGAACTATTTTAAGTAATAATGTCTGATACTAGAGGAGCATGAAATTCAGTCCTATCATAGCTGAAATACTTAAACCTCAAAAAAAAAATGCTATTGCAAAACCCTTCCAGGAGCGTATAAAGTGAACTCTGGAAATTGCTCTCAAGCTGTAAACCAAGCCAGTAAAAATTCTGAAAATTCATATCTTACAACTTCCTATTAAAAAAAAATGAAACAAAGTACATCTACCACAGCAACAGCCACACAGTTTTATCTATTGCTTGAAGGCTGAGTTGTAGACATGAATTTTCTTGCCTCTATTCTAAGACTGTTATTGTGTACAAGAACAGCCCCCACAACAACAATATGTAATTGACAGCACTGCCAGACGGTTTTTACAAGGCAGAGAACACACTGGATAGAAAATGCACTGTCATAAATACCTGCAGGCAAACAGCCCTTCCCATTCTAATACAAAACCCAAGGAGTCCATCAATGTTGCTTTAGTCAAGTGTTAAAACGTACAGGATTCCACCTAGAGAAGTCAAACTCCACTAAAAACAGAGAAGGGAAGAATAAGATCTGTAATTGTTCTTTGTACTATGCTCATCACCCCACATAAGCAGTGAAAAAACCACATACCATGAAATGCTTAAAGTTTTTGTCTGCTAAGTTCCCCACTAATAGTTTTGCCCTCCCCAAAAAAGCCACAGACAGTGCAGTCAAGAGTAGCCCAGGTTAGGCACACCAGGACCAAGAAGGAAGAAATGATTTGCTTCCCAAGTGCCCAGAGCAACTTTTAACCTCCTCATCAGTAGCATTTCCACAGACTCTCGAGAGTGGGGTGTCTGAAGGCAGAGACAGTCAGCCAAAAAGGAGGTGACAAGGCCCAGACACCCAAAAGACCTCTTTTCCCTGGTGCAAAGCCAGAGAGGCACCTCTGACCTAAGCTTCTGTGTGCTTTGCCTATGTCATAAGGTTTAGGAAGACAGTATCTCAAGCTGAAAGCAAGTACGAAATCAGGCTGGGTGGGTTTCTTGGATGGTTTCTGGGGTTTTGATTCTTTGGTTTGTTTTGGTTTTTTGGTGTTGTGGGTTTTTTGGGCTTCTTTTTACACCTGGTCCTTTTCTCCAGCTTCTTGGATCATTCTTCCTGATTTAATACACAATTTTAGCTCCCTATGTCATGAGTTTTTGGTAAACTCAGCCCTTGCTTAATAGTGTAAGCAGTCTTTACACTAACCTACTAATTTTTTGATGGGTATACTAAAATACCTGATTAAATACATTTCTAATTCAGTGTAAATAAGTCATATAAACCTATAATTGAAGCTTTTTTCAGAGCTGCTATTCCTCTGCATAATATGCTGCACTATTCTGTTGCAAGAAGAATGCTTGGTCAATGTAACTTGATAGTTATGGAGGAAAGGGTAGGTCCTTCACTGGGATAAGTTGTCAGAAATCCACTGAAAAATGCAGAACTGTAGCAAGACACCAGGTGAACAGTTGCTCTTAAGCACAGCCCTAGCCATAAGATGCAAGACTCATTTCGGTGAATTGTATCTTTGCATGATAACATTCCCCATCTTAAAAATAATAAGAATTTCTTTAAAAAAATGGTATACCAGGCAAGTTTTGGCATATTGTCAAGAAGCAGTGACATGGCCATGGTTCAAGAGGGATTTGGCAAAGATGTTCAAGTACAATTCAGAATAAGGGGGAGAACCAGTCCCGTATATCAGTACAGTGAAGACTTTCACTCTCATTTAGAACCTGAATTGTGAACTAGTGGAAGAACAGACCTGAAAATTATACAGTCACTTCAGAAGTGAGGAATGTCTCTTCCTGGGGTGCTTATGCCTCTTTTGAAAAGCTTAGATGATGCCCAGCACTCTGAAGAGAGTCAGGAGACCTGTTCACAAAGGTAGAGGCAGAGAATAAAAGCACTGTTGTAACTCTACTTGGACACTAATATGAAGATGTGAAAAAAGTTGTTACACACGTTTAAAGCAGTCTGTCTTTCTCAAATCCAAAATATCTCCTTTTAAAACTTGCATTCCTCTTGCAGATAATTCAGAAAGGCAGAAATGCAAGTAATAACCAATGGCAAAGGACTGTTCTAAATATTACTGTAATGAGCTGAGGTATTTTGCTATCCCACTCATGAAAGTAGCAGCACATGTCACTATTACTGACTACAGCCGAGGCATAACTTAAAGGCAGGTTTAGGGCAGTGACACACCACTTTTTGGCTTGTTTGCCATTTCCTCCCATTTCTTTCTTGGAAGTGCTTAAAGCCTGAACCTGAAAGAAGTTCATTCCTCTAATGCCCAGCGTTTACCCTCCACACCACAATCAGGTGTCAAAGACATCTGCAAAAATCCTGCCAGCAGAAAAGCTGAGTGCTCAGCTCCAAAGGCAAATTTTTTTGTACAGTAGTAACTGGTTATTTTTCTGTCTACATGCTCTGTGTGATTTTTTTTTGACTTTCAAACTTCCGACACTTAATGGAGGAATAATGAATAAGTGTCCTTCAAAAAGATCATAAAGGAGAAAACCCTTTTTCAAAACATAAAACAAGCTCCAAAGTATATCTAAATACTGGTGGCATCTACTTACCCAGTAAGAGGTCAGGGAACTACTTTGCCAGATGCTATAGAGACACACTTCCTTTACATTTGGTATGAATGAAGAAGCCCTGTTTTAAAGAAGCAAGAGAAGCTGTTAAGCTGAACACTGGGCTTTTTGAAAGTTATGTGACATCTTTAGAAGGAAAAAACTATAATTCTATCCACAGAAACGTTGTTGCTTATAGAAGTGATGAAATAGAGGAAAGGTATGAAGGATTTTACTTTTTTTTAACTGCTTACACCATGACTAATGTGAGTCCTCTTTGGTTACTTGCCACTGAAACATCAGAGTGTAAAAATATTACCCACCTATGCAGTGTCTGTTGGAGTAAGTCACTTTGCTTGTGCCACACTATAAATAATGATATTAGTGGCAACTTATCTAATACTAGTAGATCCCCTGCACTTTACTTGTCTGGGCAAGCTTCAACTTCACACGTCTTTTAAAAGAGCAACTGTTGGCCCCACTAAATCTTATGCTCATACTTTTGGATTGTGTTTGGTTTGGGGCTTTTTATTTAGTTAGTTATAATAGTTTCTGCTTTTCAAGAATGCACAGGGAAGCACAATTAAGAGGTAGGGTTTCTTTAACCATTTCCTTGTCCTTCTAAAGGCTACACATCAGCTTTCTACTTGTGTTTTGTTTCATAACATGCTTGTAACCAGATCATAGGTAGGAATAATCTACTATGCCAGTTCCATAATAGGAAAGACTCTAGAGGCTTGTCACTGTAAACACAACCAAGTCAAGGTCTACAAACTCAAGAAATGCTGAAAAACCTGTTTTAGAATCTGCCTCTGTTGTTCATTAGTTCTCTGGTAATGGGAGAAGGACAAATGTGTGAAAGGTGTCCTGATTAGCTTATATTCAACATTACCTAAATTGGAATGAGTAACACTTTACTTATTTGCAATGTGAACTCAACAATGTTTTTGCTAAAAGCCACAATAAGATTCTTCTCTCCATCTGGGATGATTTTTTCAGTGAAGGCTTTTAGGCCCCTTAGGGCATCACTGTACTACCCTGAATCACAGAACACACCTAGAAACTATGGAGCACTTGGTAGCATTGATAGCATACACAGTTGCATAAAACCCACTTTAATGGCACACATCCTTGGCTGCAGTCATGAGCTGGATTGTCGTGAGCCAGAAGAGCACTCTACAGCCAAATGCATTTTATACAGTTTCTCCTCTGGTCCTGCAAGGGTTTTTTTTATCCAATCCTGTAGTACAGGTCCAATAAAACCAGGACCTTTGGTGCTTTTTGAGTCTGTATTTTGTCTTATCTGCATCCATGTCAAGTAGCTGAGCAAGATAAGCCACCACTTTAGTCAAAAACTCCAACAAGCTAGTATTAGTATTTCAGGAAAAAAATATCAAAAATTAAGGTAAATACGTGCTAACTTTCTTCCTCAAGTGGAAAGTCAATTATGAGAGAAGACAAAAAAGGAATCTGAGTTAGACTCAGTTTGAAACCCAGTTTCAGTTTTCATGTTGAATTCAAACTGCTCTTTCTGTTTTTTAAGATAATTTATAAACATTTGAGAAGACTTTTAAAAGACAAAGTGAAGTTATCCTATTACACCATATTATTGCCATTAAGTTTCACAAGTGTACATTAATTTTCCACTACTGAGAGATTTTAGCTATGTTGCAATCTGATGTCCTTGACAATGTAGTAATATTTATAAACAAATTGAATGTATTTTTTAAAAACAAAGATTGCTTTAGCTTTAAATACCTAAAGGATCATGAAAAACTGTTTTGAAAGACAGTATAAGAAAATAAATGGAGTTTCTTTTGCCTACCACTGGAAAATACAGTCTGGAGTGCCTCCATGCCTACAGGATAAATTGAAAGTAAATCCATTGGTTTCAGTCTAAAACCATACATCTTCTGTATTTTTGGAATGACCCCCCGTAGTCAAGAGTCATTAAACATTTATGGAGGTGAGGAGGGGGAGTCAGGTTCAGCCCCATCTATCTACCAAAGTCCAGCACCAGTCCATGTCATCTTCTGGAGATATAACGAGATATCTTCACTGGGGCAAGGAGAGATCGTGTTTCATGGTCCGTGACTTGTGAAAGTACTGGTCCCTCCTTACAGCTGAAGGATGTTGGCTAACAGTGAATGCCTTATTAACATTGATTTCTTCTTATCTTCTTGTCTTCTCCCTGACCCACATCAACTGCAGCAGTTGCCCAACTCTGTGTCTGCTCCAAGGCTGCAGCTCCTGTGCCAGGCTGATGTTGAGATGGGGTAAGGACAGTTTCACTTGTGACCAGTGCTGCCGCGTTCACCTTTCTAGGAAAAGCAACTCAAGAACATTATTNTACGTCTCTCCCACCACTCGTACAAGCTATCACAGTACAGAGTGCATTCAGGTCCATAGCACCTTCCATAGTTTGATTTCACTGCAAGAAAATCTATTTCTCTATTACTACAGAACCAGGGAGATAGAACGCAACAGATAAATAAATGAATAAATGAATGAGACCACAATGAATTTCCTCTGCATGCTGCCATCACTCGCTCTGGGGAGAGTCACTGGAGGAGCTGCAATGTGGAGTCACAAGACATCTCGTTAGGGAGAGCAGTGATAGCCATGAACTCTCTAGTCACTCACAAATCATTTTCACCCACGAATTTTCCAGTGTCTCACAAATCATTTCCCCCCTGCCACGCCACCCGTAAGCCCCTGGCTGTGAGATGCTGCCACCCACGGAGCAGCTCGGGCATTAATTAGTTCTGCCCCATGCCCCGTGAGCACCAATAGCTCAGCCTGACTCCCTGCGATGGGGACCACCAGCTGCTTTTTATTCCCTGCTCATCGGAGGTTCGCTGGGCAACACTAAATCTCCGTCTCCACCCTGCTCTTCCCTTGTGGGAGGGCACAGCGTATTGTCCTGACAGCCAAACCCACTCTGCTGTGACTTGACTTCCATTCTCCCACTCCACAGGTGCCCTCGTGCAAACCCTGAAGACTTTGGGGCATCATCTGCCAGGGAAGGACACTCCTACATCCCACAAAGACAGCAGAGGTGGTCATCCTGTCCCTCAGAAATGTACCACAAACACAACCAAGTCCTTCCAAGGGCAAAAATATTCCAAAATCCCAAACCAAGCAGGTCTTTCTGTCAATCTGCACTGAAACAAATTATGGGCATATTCTGTGATTTTTCTCTCTGAGTTGTCATTTTTACTGGATCAAAGGAAAGTCAAGAAATTTCTATATAAAAGATATTTGCCCTGATGTGAGTATATAAACATTCTGGGGATGAGCTCTTTGCATAATGTAGAAGATAACATAGAAGTTAAAACTAGTGATTTTTTCATAGGGAAGAATAAATTAAATAGGAGCAAAATCCATGGCATTTAGCAAGCATTTATAAAATTAACAGAGAGAATTATAAGCTTCAGGCAAAAGCCATTGATATTTTTCATCCCTAAGTTTCTGAAAAAATTAATTTGAAACAAATCATTCAATATAATTTTTTTCACTTTTCTTTTTATGTCTGTGTCAACTAAGTAAAGGCTGTCACTTTTCACAATCTACTTTTTTTTCCCTCTAATTTCTGCCATTTCCAAGTGAAAGTTCTGGTAAAGAACTGAAGGAGTGGACAGCTTTTATTTTTTATTACTGTCAGACAGACCAGGAACCATCACACAGTCACCTTCTTTCTTGCATTCATGAGTTTGATATTTCCACTGTACAACAAAGCTCTGGAATGCAAGGGCTCGCATAGCTGGAGGCATATAAAGAGAGCAACGATCAAATAGATGAATATAAAAAACTGTTTGAAGAAGTTTGAATTTCAGTCATGGATACAATAGAGGCTTGAGGCATGCACTTGTGTAGATAGTATAACTTTCTGTGCATAACTGTTAACATCTTTTAATTATGCTGGAAACAATTCTGACAGAGACATATATATGTATATACCAGGAGCTAAAAGGATATGGTGCCAATAGTCCTCTGTATGTGTTTTAGTAAGTGAAGGGCACACTAGTATGTCTACATAAATAGTCAAGAAAAGAAAGTACAAAGTTTTAAAATTAATAAATTGATTTCAACAGGTGGAAAATATTACCACTACATTATGACTTCTGTTGACAGATTAACTTTGAGTCTCAAGGGACCAGAGAGCTCCACAACATCAGCTTTTGCTTATGCACAAAGGTGTAAAAGGTTACTCTCAACATACCTGAACATTTTTATATGAATTTTGAGCTATTTTACATCCCATTTGGTCATAGAAATAGTAATAAGGTAATTGGACAACATAAAAATAAACACATTATTTCAGCAATTACCTGGACTAGTATAGAAACCAGAAGGAAATTTGATGTGAAGGCCGAAAACCTTATTACATCCTTCAGCCTAAAATATTTCAGGCAGGCAAGTCTCAATATGTGCTAATACACACTAATAAGGATCTATCCTTCCTTAAACACAGAACAAGAAGGCAGTTACATCTCAAGTTAGCACTAGTGACAGCAGCTCAAATTTACTTCTCATACATGTGCATCTTATTCCCAATAGTAAGTGAAACTGTAAGCATTTATAGGGGAAAATAAAACCCGCAACCAAAACTTATTCCCTTCCCCCCCAAATCTAGAGCACAGATCACATTAAGGGCATCAGTGCCTCATCAGTCCCTGATCCAAAAGCATCAACTGACCTGAAATAATGAAAAAGCCCAAAAACATAACAATATGATTTTCTGCTCTTCCATTTGTTACTCAAGTTTATCTGGAACAGAAAGAGGGAAAGGAGTAACTTTCCAAGTACAGGGCACCTCTGGTTATTTTCTCTAACTTGTGTGTTATAAATAATCAGATTTGTTTGTCTATTGATGTTAATCCTTACAATATTGACTAACATGTATTAATTAAAAATTAAGAAAGTATATTAAATATTAGTTAAGTATTAATTTTCCAACATTAAAATCTGTATTATCAGTAATTTAATTTACTCGAAATAATGAAAAGCAGAGAGCCTTATTTTGGCAGTATATCCTGCTTTGGAATAATTTAATTAATCTGGTTTTCGTACAATTTGGAATCAAAGTACAGCTGTTGAGCCATAAGGATTCTTGAATCCTTAGTATCATGCTGAAAACTTCCTTTCTCGCATTACTGCAGGATGGTCTAACATTTGGGAAGTTTAGGAAAATAACATTGCAGTCAATTAATATTTGTCAAAAGTCTTATTTCTTCTCAAAGTCTTGGTAATCAGGACTGAATTATGCTGCCTTCCCCAGTCACAGTCTTTGGCAAGCGCTCCCCGATTTGCACGCCTTTTCTTTTAGCGAGAGCCCAGATGGCGATTTCTACTGCAAAAATGAGCGTTGAAGAGGTATTTCAATCAACACTCTGAGGTTGTTTTCCTCTCCTATTCAACATACCCAATATCCATCTTTTCTGTTGCTGCTTGCTTGTGGCTGATGGACTTTGACCCCATCACTGACAATCCACACCACAAGCCAAAAGTCACCCCAAACACACCCCACCGCTGACCACCTTCGCTTCACACTTTAATTCTCTCTGCACATCCCCTGCATTACAACTGCAGGCAGAAATGCATTTCCTTTGCAGCAGCTTTGAAACTGCCTTCACAGTTTATCTTTACGCTTAATTCTGCGCAGCTGTCGGGGATGGTGGCAGGCACCAGCCGCACGCGGGACCCCAGCGCAGCGCCCCAGCGCCGCAGAGGCGTTCTGTCATTTCTGCCTTTCTCCCCCTAATCCCCTTTGCTGGCTGCAATCCGACCAACGCCTCATGAAAAAACAGATGGCAGTAACCGATACGGTCTGTAATTGTGGCCAGTTAATAGCAGAGGATAAGAGTGAGATAAGGACCAAGCGCTGGTGGCCAGCTGCTGCTGAGTTAACCCTTCCTGGAGTCCCCTCAGTGCTGCTTAGCTGCTTGCAAAAACCTAGGGATGAATTATGGGGCTATTTCCAGTTCCCTCATCTCTGCTTACCTGCCATTTCACTTAATTTCAGAGCCTTTGTGCCCATCAGAATAATTAATTTTAAGCCTGATTCTTCCCTTCCACCTTCCAGTCAAGGATGTCAATAGCCCCTATTGTTTTGGAATTTCTTTGTGGAGTGGGTAACCCTGGCTCCATTTTAAAGAGAGGTCAAAGAGAAGGAAAGGTCCAGATTTATGCTGGTATACATCCAACATAACCCAGTTTAAACCAAGGAGTTGCTCTGTGTGCCCTTAAATTAAATATTGAGAAGTTCCTTATCCCAAACTATGAATGCCAGACTGTAAAACTGAGAAAACTGAAAGATAAACTTCAGAACTAAGATACAAGAAGAACAACCCTTTAATGCAAAAGCAAGTTCTATCCTAAATCAAGTGACTGAGATATTGCAGCTTTATCTTCAAGACACCCCACGAAAAAACAAAACAACACATACATTGCTTCATGAGGTACTTGTCATGCACTGCTCATGTTGTCAGCTTTTCACTCCAGGAAGAACACCCAACGGCTGCTAAAATTGATTAAAAAAACCCATCTTGTCTATCTCCCACTTGAACTCACGGATATTTTTAAATAAAGGCTTTTGGGAAAAAAAGTAAATCTGACAACACAGAGTCAGGTTAAGATGCTTAAACTTAATTCACATCAAAATATCTTGTTTCAACTTTCTAAGAAGGAGGAATATCTAATTTTACTTTGAAAGGATATGGGAACTTCCAGTGTTACTGATGCAGAGAATATGAATAGAAAAAGGAAAACTCAAATACATTCTGGAGGTTTTCTGCAAAAACAAAAGGTTTTAATAACTTGCTCAAAGTTTTCCTAATCAGAAAGTGTGGGTTTTTTTCAATCTCAGCTTAAGGAATGATTTTTCCAAACTCTTAAAATCCTATACAAAACCCCAATATTTCCACTCTTCATGAGATCTGTGACAGCCCTAACTTGCTTATGTAAAGGGTAAGTATTGGCCACATTCAACTTAAAGTCCTCCTTCGTACAGCTCAGGGTAGCCATAAACATACACCGGAGTCTTACAGATTTGGTCTTGTAGTTAAAAATGTTCCTGTTAAATAAAAAAATCAAGAAGTAGCTATGAAGCAATTTCACCACATATATCATATGTCACTTTTTTAGTCTAAAGCCTGTAGTTTATCAAACTTCTCCACCTTTTTTAGCAAAGAAGACTGAGTCACCATTGCCAGGCATTCTCTGAGCAGCTGCAGGCTGTATTCCTGTAGCACATTCCCAGTCCCACCTCAGCTAGTACAATAGTAGGGGCACTCATTAGTCAGCCAATGCCATTTCACAGTTATCTCAGCTCTGAGTGATGTAAAACAGAAAGGAATTAGGAAGTTCCCTTTCCCTCTGCTATAGACACTAATACATAAACCATGTCATAACCTCTCACAAAGTCCGTATCTCCTTAGGAACACAGAACACTTGCTGTTCTTGAGCATCAAAAGTAAACCCCAAACATTGGCCTGTATGGACTTTGCATTGCTGTTCTCTGGCACAGATAACACAGGCAGTCTCCCATCTTAGAAACAGTGCATGCAGGGGCAGATTCTATCCTCTTGATATTACCAGCATTCAGAATGAAAATGTGCCACAGTTTAATCACTAAAGACACAGTGCTACAATATAAATCCACCATCAAGATAACTTCAGTAGATGGAGCAGCAAGAAGTCATTGTGGGATGGCACCAGTTGGGTCAAGCCCTGTATGACAACATAGAGAGCATGCATTACTGTCAGAAGCATTGACCTTTATTATATCCACCATGTATTTACTCCAATATTTCACCAAACATTTTCATTCATCTCCTGGGAAAACCGCTGAAACTGCCTTAGAGACTTGATAGGAAATTCTTTGAAGATTTCTCTCCATTGTGCCTGCTTGGGAGGAAGAAACATGATTTGTGCTGATGCAGACCTTTGTATGACATTTGGGCATCCTGTGCAAAAAGAGTCAAAGAGACTCAGTTTATCCTGCAAAGGCAAGTGAAATGGCAGAGATCTAAAATGTTACATTTAGGGCAACTTGTAATGCAAATGCAGAAGAAGTTTTCCATCTCTGAAGAGGTGTTAAAAAAAATGCACCAAGCTTGGGTATCTCCATTGTTTTGTTTTGTTTTGAAGGTGTGGTTGCACATTCTATTAACCCCTCAACCTTCTTCAGGCCGTTCAGAGTTCCGTGAAATGCAACTTTCTCTTTCAGATCAGTTACACCAGAAGCAAGTTTGGCCTCTAGCTGCTAATGACATTCTTGTCTATTTTTGCTTTTACTTCTTTGTAGACAAAAGATGCCTGTTCAAGAGAACTGGATTCTTCTTCTGTTGATTAGCTAGATTTTTGTATGTAGTTTTATTGGGAGTCCGTTCTCAGGTCCTAATTTTTAAACTTGCCACTTGTGTTGTGGTGGGTGTCTGCAGCAACACAACAGAGAAAGTGTCTCCTTAAAACCACTGAGCTAAATTCTGCAGTGCCATAGAGATGTTTCTTGGCTTAAACACATGAATGACTATGGCTTGAACCACATGGAACATATGAAGATTTTACCCAAGTACAGACTTCTTTGGGATTAAGCCAAGTGTGAGCCACACCAGCAATGGCATAGCAACTGTCACTTGATGCTGTATAGTGCAGGGATTGTAATGATTATACATTTTCTAATCCTGCTTCCTTCTGGCAAAACAATAGATTTACTATGACTTTATGGCCACTGTATGTCAATCACTTGTGTTTCCATCACCAGCATTCCTCCCTCACTGCTGACACGTTGCTTCCACTTGGCCATAAGCCGCACACTAAACCCTTTCGTGCTGTGGAGTTTGATTCGGGCAGGAGGAACAGCGCAGCTCACGTGCCCCTCTTGGAAGTGCAGAAGGCTGCGGTTGAACATCTTGTTTTTTCATTTGCTATAGACATTTGTTCTTGCAGCTGACCGTGTGCAGGAGAATTTGCTCATGTTCCAGAAAAGGACAGCTGCACCACAAATTACCTTAAACCTCCTTGCTCCAGGGATTATCTGGGTACAGTGAAGTGTGTGTATCCTAGAGCAGGGGTCTCCTCTTACTATAAACAGAGTTATTAACCTCTTATTTACCAAAAGTGTTTATAAACTCAGTAATGGAAACCATTTTTATATCACTACTCACTTCTTTCTGGTAATAATTTTTTTGGAAGGTCCATCCATTTACACTCACAAGCTGGTTTCCTTGACTACTTCTTTTATAGTTTTCCCTCAGAAGTTACATCTGCTTCTAGCTACCTGTCCTTAGGGGACAACATACACCTCTTGGGGTCGTGGGCATGGGACGCTGAGGACTCCAGCCCCTCTTTGCCACATTCCCCTTTTTGGATCCTGCTACAGTAAGCTCTCTGAGGTCTTCCACCACCCTTGTTGAGCAACCTCCATAGTAATTATTCCAAGCATCAATCTTGGCTCTCAGCATACTTATGTTTGCATTTACAGGAGCTGAAGGAACATCATTAAAGCCAAAGACAATCCAAAGAACATTTCCATCTTTGAATTTGTAAACATCAGTCCAGCAACACTACAGCTACAGAAATAAGTCTAAATGCAGGCAGTGAGCACTGTGATCTGCTGCCTACTTGCTGTTCAGTATCAGTTGAAGAACCAGCCAAGTGAAAGAAAAAGACAAAGATGTTGGTACAGCTCCAATGAGACTACCAACTTTTCACAAATCTAAGTAATAATGAAGAGGTAGCTATATGGACCTTCAAGACATAACTGCGTTCTGGCTATTTCAAAACAAGGTCTTTAGTCTTCTATTTTTCACAGTTTATGTTTTCCATTAATCCAAACATTTTCAGTGTAAAGAGGCTTTCCCCATTTGCTTCATGTAAAACTGTTTAGCTTCCCTCTAACTGAGATCCCTGTACTACCTTTTCACTCCTTCTCTAAACCCAGTTCCTGCACTTTGACACTACAGCAAATTCTCTGCTACTGCAAACATCCTTATCCATTTTCAAGAGCAGAAGTCCTGGCTCCCTCCCCTCCAAGTTCTTCTCTCTATTTAAAGCATCACAATAGATGAGAAGTTGACATATTTAAGACATGCACAAACACATTTGTTTTACAAAACATCTATCTACAAGTAATAAAGCTTGTAGATAAAGCTTTATTATTTGAAGCTAAATCAAGAATTAAAATAATAGAAACAGAGCTTAATGGGACAACCCCCACACACACCCTCCATGGAGAGTTCTTTGTTTTAACATCAATGATGCAAACATTTGCGCAACTAAAAAATGTATCTTCAGTCTAACTCCAAACTGGACTTAAGTGGAAATTTCATGTATTCTACAACTCTTCATTTGTAACTGGATATTTATTAAGTGGTTTGGAAACACACATAAGTCAAAAACCTGGACCATAAGAGATAGTAGGCACATTTAAAAAAAAACCTGAAAAACACTGTGACCAGAAACTGTTTCCTCAAAATCATCTTTAAGAGCTACTGCTTCGTTAAGCACAGCTGTCCAGCTGCTGTGATGCTGCAGCAAACACACCATCAGCAGGTTTAATAGGCCTGATGGAAGTTCTGTGGTCACTGGCAGTTCAGCAGCTACCTCATGGCTTCAGCACAAAGCTGAGGACACAACAAGGGGCAGCGTTACCTTTCCTTGCAGTTCCAAGGCACGAAATGAATTCGCACCAGGGAGGGGACCTGGCAAAGTGGCAGAAGGCACCATGAACCCACAAGTCCTAACTCTGTCTGACAGTGCAGGCTTGATGGCAATTCGGAAATTTTTTAGAGCTTTCGTCCAAGCTGATCTGAATTTGTCTCCCAAAATTTCTACAAGCTGCAAAATTGAACATGAATTCATCTTTGAGGCATCTTTCTTAGCATGCATATTAATCAGTCAAGTTTTTTTAAGACATCTAGAATTTCATAAGTAGACACCAACAGAAAGACAAATACAGGATATGTTTAGGAATAGAATTTTTACATGAAGAAAGCATACCAGCAACATCCTCAGCAAAGTTAGAAATCAGAGTCCAGTTGTCAAGGCAAAAATTAATAACAGATTCTGTTTAAAAAATAATCAAAAAACACCAACAAAACTAAACTTGTGTATCTTCTTTCCAATGGAGAAAAAGCCCTCCAAAGTGCATTTCACCATTCTTAATCGTAAGCTGTCCTGATAGAAGAACTTGTGACCCTCCATGTTCAATGGCACGATGTGATTTGGCAATATGTTGACTGTTCTGTGTAGAGCCAAGCACTTTGTACATCCAGATAATCCTGTATTTAATTATTAGGCCACTCTTCCATTCATAATACTCGGTAAGAACAACTTTGATTTATTTATATACAACTCATAGTTTCAAGATCTTGTCTAATAAAAGTAAGGATATCACTACATAATAATTCATCAAAGCTTTTGCAAGTACAAGCTCTAGCATCTTTCTAAGAAGTGTTTCCATTTGTTCCAAAACTTTCGCTCTGATTCCAAGTGGCATTATCACTGTGATGCTTTTGTCTAGGGTGTATATTGTATTACACTTCTAGAAGTCAAAGGTTAGATATTGCTGGGAAAACTATGCAACATAAATTCCTGAAGTGTACTGGCAGCCCACACCACATCAAGACCAGTCTAAAAATAAGTCAATTTGCTCTGGTTCAGGAAGCAAAATACCAACACCAGCTCCTTGGAACAATCTTCCTTCCACTGTTACCAAATGAGCCAGAATCACTATCTGTCAAAGAAGGAAGCACAAACCACTCACTGCTCTTTGCTTCAGTAGTAGCTTATGAACTTGAAGGCATATTTGAAAATAAAATGTCAGTGGTGCCTCTGACATTAGATTGTCAGCCTGTTTTCATTTCATCACGTAGTCCTCCCTCTCAGCATCTAGAGCTGTCTGTAGTGTCTGTAGGCTACATACAAATCTCACTCTTGAGAGATCACAAAAACCAACCTCACTACAAGTAGACCACGTAATTTCTTGGTCTCTCAAAAAAACCCCAAACTAAACCCCAAGAAAACAACCAACACCAAAACAACCCAAGTTTGTCTTAGTGTTTCTTTGTATCCATGTGAGCTAGAGAAAAATGACCCAACTTTTCTCATCACTGCTTCCACCACAGCATTTAGAGAAGTCCAAGACAATGGGAGCTGCTAGCCCTGTTAGCATTATTTTGGTAACAGTTTTCTTTTTACTGGGAAGTATGGAACATCAGTGTCTCCTGACCTGGAGCACACATACCCACCACCTTTGCCAAAACTGCCAGCTCTGTTCTTCTACCTACAGAGCAGAACAGATGTGTAAGGAGACCGAGACCAAACTGAATCTATTCTGCCTTTTACCTTTTTAAGCCTTTTTCTCTCCTCAGTGAAGTTTCATGGGTCTAACATGGATCAGCCATTGTTTTCCACAAAAACCCAAACCAAACAAAACAAAAACCCCAAAACAAAGAAACAAACAAAACCACACAACCCTCCCCCCCAAACCCCCTAACGAACAAACAAAAAAACAACCAACCAAAAAAAAAACCCAAAACCCCCCAAGTCTAATCCTTACTGATTTGATGCAAACCAGCACCTGAGGGGTGTGGAAGAGAGAGGTGCAATTTGGTGGTCTTTTCCTGGTACATCAGACAATTCAGAAAAGAAGGAAAGTAGTATCCTATCTTATAATCGGCACTTTTGAACTGGAATCAATAGGGACACCCAAACAAAGTATACTTTATACCATATGTTTTTGGACTAAGTTTTCCTGGATACCGCACTCACAAAAATACAGGTTTACACTCACGCTGGAAATATTCATTGATCAGTCCACGGTTTTCCACAAGCCTGTGTGCTAGGAAAAAACCGCATCTCTCATTCTGTCACAGTCTCAGCTTCCCTGTTCTTCAGTACAATAAAGGGCTCCCCAAACAGCTGGCACAGACTCCCATTTCCAGGTAACTGAGTTTCCATAGGGAGTCCCAAAAGCAAGGAGATGGATGGAATGACCTCATGCTCCTGCAGGATGGGAAAAGTCTATACTTCAGCAAGGAACACAGCATTTCCTTCACCCAAGCCAGAAAGGGAGATGAGACTTCAGCAGCTGTGGGGAAATCACTGGGCCTGAATGAGACTGGAAACCCCATGGAAAGGGTTTTGCTTCCTAAGAAAGTCTTCTGGGGTGAGGATTGGGAGGAGATGGAGATTAATTTTATTATTTTTTTCTTTCCTAGAAACTTTGGAAGAAAACAGTTGTCCAGCTGGGATGCCAAAGAGCCTGAAGTTCTTGCTTTAGGGCTGTTTATTCCATTAACATGCAGTTTCATGTTTAGGAAGCAGAAAATGTAGAATGTATATTGACTTTTATTCCCAGAAAGGAGCCACATGGCATCAGGATGCTTATGACCTTCACAGACAGCTCTGGTGGAAAGCAGTGGTAGAGGTTCTTTACATGCACACCCATAGGGAGCAGAGCCCTGCAGTGGAGCCCCCAGCCCTACAGTGGGGGCAGTCAAGGGCAGAATTCACCCTCCTGATATCCCTGTGGTTACTGAATCCGTGTGATGCAGCAAAGCAATAAAAATAGCACTTGAAACTTCCAGAAGAGCCATTTGAAGACAGCTTGAAGCATATCCCAAGGCCCATTTTGAAACATTTACCATTTGAGATGCAGGCCAACCATTGCTACCACCACCAGTCAGTCACCTCTTAACCAGGGAATTCATGCAGAGCACAGAAGATGCTGCCAGGCTGTTCCACGAGAACAGGGCAACCCAAACTTTCACAGTTTGTTTCACAGTATATCCAGTGCATTTCGGCAAGACTGACTGACCGGGGCTGCTCTTCCACAGCCCTCAAAGAGTTAAGCAAATCAAAGCCCATACTTCCGTAGTGCTAATTATAGTGTTTTATGTTAATAAAATATACTCCACTTGCTTTATATGTCCTTTCAGTCTTGCTTAACATACAAGGAAATGTCAAGAAAATGTTAAGGAAAGGTGTTACTGAGTGACTGCAGTTTGTACACAAATAAGGAACAAAACCATCCCAATTTGGATGTCTTTTCACCAACAGATACCAGAGAAACTGTTTGGATTTTCTAAAACATCCTTATTTTTCATGTGGCAAATAAAAATGACAGTTATGCATCAAGAAAGCTGGACAGAGTAGACTATGGTTTTCCTGGCATCTTACATCAAGCTTCACATTGTCCAGTGACTGAGCCACTACACAGCATTTGAAACCACAAAAGACACTCCTATCTAACTAGCATCTCTCAGCTTTTATCTCCTTGTTATCAATAGGTCTAAAACAAAGGCCCATTTTTAAAGTGTTTAGACTCTCTGAAGAAAAAAATTAGGGCTGAAAGAGTTAAAGAGTTTATTGTGCTTTTACACATTTTCAGAGATCATCTTTCAACAATGGCAGTAAAATCAGCATGTAGCCTTAATTTTCTATGGTTGAACCTTGAACGTGAATCATTATATTACAATGTACTTATTGATTTCAACAGGAAGAGGATTAAGCCCAGAAAATCAGGTTAGGAACCTGAAACTGGACTGAGGAAAATGGAATTTTTCTGGTACTAAAAACCTCTTATGTTATGTAAAATACATTAGAATTTTAAATATGAGATTTGCCCATTTGGAAAATATTCTTAACATCTTGAACTCAGCAGAAATGTAACAAGGTCAGTGAACTGAAAATCCAATTAGTAACCAGGGCTTTGAATAAAAAAACCCTTATTACTACACACATTATCTGGTAATATCTGATTTTACCTACTTGCACCAACATACAAACATAAAATCAATGGTGCTTTAATGTAATATACAGCAAGTATAAAGAGAAAACTTCTGGGACCACTGAGTGCTGTCTATTGGCCACCAGTACCACAGTACTATTGTGTGCATGTATATGATATAAACACACAGATTATACTACAGTGTATGTGCACTTCAAGTACAACCAGAGTGTCAAATAATTGAAATTTTTTTTCCCGTTTTCAGGAACATTTTCAGTTACCTGTTTATTGGAAGTACAAGGCTAACTTGGCCACAGATGGTGGCTCTTACTCCTGCTCCTCCCACCCACCACTAGTTAACTTGTTGGAAAGCAAGTAACACATTTCAGCCTTACAGCCATTACCTCTCCATGCACTATTTTTTCTAGAGCTACTGGCAACACCCCACCACCCAAATAATTTGCCCAGGACCGTTCCTTATAAAAATATTCATTTTGGAAGTTTACAGTTTAGACAAGCAAATAATTTGAAGTTTTCTGTAATGAACATAACCTACCTAGTTCACAATGTGTGCTGCTGAAGATCTCAGGTGAAACAGATATTTTCTTGTCCCTGCAATTAGAAGATACATGTGTCTGTGGAGTCATTTGCCTGGGAGTTTCTGGGACTTCCAGTCTTTGGAAGAGAAACATGGAAAGGACCAGCCTGAGTGCAAAGATGGTCCCTTTAGCCTGTAAAAATTCACCTACTTTGCCCAGACCGGTGCTTCCCCACACCCCAGTTCAGGCAAACCCAGCTCAGTCACACTGTACCACCCTGTATCTCATAATGCCAGCTGGACCTTAAAGAAAACAAACTACATGAGAGGAAGAAGGAAAGAGGCAGGTTTGGGGCAGGGAGAAACAGAGAAAGCAGAGGCAGTGACAAGACAGATTATTGCTCTGATTAATTAGGGCTTTTTCATTACCGACTATATTGCCACTGCTTTCAGATGACCCATAAAGGAGATTAAATAAAGAATGTTGAAATAGAAAACATACCCATTTTAAATATATGTGTATGTGATGTCCCGACATGTCACTCTGCCTTGTCTGTGCTTTTCTAACCTCTGCTGACAGTGGCAGCCCAGCCATGGGGATACATGGCATGTGGTTTAAGCAGACCCACTGTTTGCAGCATGAGAACTGGAAAGTGGCAGGAATGCTGGCATGGGCTGGTACCCTGGCAGGCCCCAGGCATGTTTTATTCAAATGGTTTAGAAGAAATTTTGCTGAAATTCCACATCCAACAGCTATTTCTCAGTTGCTCTGGGTAAGGATTTTCTTACACAGAGAATAGCAGTATCATAAAGAATATGCTGCAAAGATCTTCAACTGCTTTGAACTTCAAATGACCTGGTTACAAAAACAAGCTCTGTAAGTAATGAGCAAGACACATAGTTCAGTGAGTAAGCACACAACTCACTGAAATTTCCAGCTCATTACAAATAGCTAAGTCAGAATTAGCTGTGCCAGAAAAGAGGGAAACTAATTCATTAAACTTTTGCAGGAGGACAGGAATACTGGTAGCACATTGGTGGAAATAACTCTTGTGGTACTTTCTCATTCTGATTTGAAGCAGTTTGGGGCAAACATAAAAGGCCAATAAAAATATTTTGATCTGTGCAAAGTGTTTTGAACTAGAATATGGAGACACTGAAAGTGACAAAATTTTCATCAAGCAAAAGAAAAAAATGCAGCAAGGATGGGAAATTAATCCAAATGCACAATCACAAGGCATCTCTCTCTATACCCCTCTCCAGCCATCCTCAGCACACTAGTGCTGTTTATAATTCACTGCCATCAGAATTACAGAATAACAGAATGGTTTGGCTTGGAAAAGACCTTAAAAATCCTCTTGTTTCAACTCCCTGCCATGGTCAGGGACACCTTCCACTAGACCATGTTGCTCAGAGACCCATCTAGCCTGTCCTTGAACACCTCCAGGGATGGGGCATCCACAGCTTCCCTGTGTAACCTTTGCCAGTGCCCCACCATCCCCACAGTAAAGAACTTCTTTCTCATATCTAACCTAAACCTACTCTCTTTAATTTTGAAGCCATTACCCATTGTCCTGTCACTACATACCCTTGTAAATAATCTCTCTCCATCTTTCTTGTAGGCCCCTTCACGTACTGGAAAGCCTCAATCATCAATCAGGTCACCCCTAAGCCTTCTCTTTTCCAGGCTGAACAAACCCAGTTCTCTCAGTCTTTCCTCATAGGAGAGGTACTCCATCCCTCTAATCATCTTAGTGGCTTCCTCTGGACTTGCTCCAACAGGTTTTTCCTGTGTTGGAGACCCCAGAGGTGGATGCAGCACTGCAGGTGGGGTCTCACCAGAGTAGAGGGGCAGAATCACCTCCCTTGACCTGCTGGTCACTCTGCTTTTGGTGCAGTCCACGTTGCCAGCTCATGTCCAGGTCTCTCATTCGCCAGCACCCCCAAGTCCTTCTCTGCAGGGCTGCTCTTGATTTGTTCATCCCCCAGTTTGGATTGAAATCGGGTGTCACCCTGTTGCACGTGCAGAGCCTTGCACTCGGTCTCGTTAAAACTGCATGAGATTCCCATGCACCCACTATTTGAGTTTGTGCAGGTCCCTCTGCTGGCATCCTGTCCTTCAGGTGTGACAGCTTAGCATGATCTGCAGATTTGTTGAGGGTGCTTTGATCTGCCCTCTGTGCACCAGAGGTTTTTCTCTGTCACCACCACAACTTGAGTCCAGCTGACCAGCTCTCTACCAGCCCTCACACAGAGGTAGAAACAATTCTGTTCAATTCCACCCAAGAAGTGCTCTGACAGATTAAGGGAAATAGATCTATGGGATACATATTGCTTTAAAAAACACACAACGTGGGGTGGTGCAAGCCCAGACAAAGCGATACTCCAAGATACTCCAGATTACTCCAAGTCCCAAGACAAAAGGAAGAATTCTTGTTAAGCTGCAAAACTTGCCGTGCAAAAGAGCAGATACCAGGAAGCTGGCACAGATTGCATGAAGTTGTTCAGGGTAAATTGCAGTCTAAGGTAATTCTGGTTTTGATAATTCCATTGGTAATGGAGTTAATTGCATGGTCACTTTGGGGCTAGCCCTTTGCTCTGGATTCAAAGGTTAAAAATTGCCATGTGGAAATAACCAAACACTTCCGTCAAGTAACTTTCCAAGCCTTTACAAAGTTAAATTAACAATATAAGAAAAAAAACACCCACAATTTTCTCTGGATTTGGGCTCTCCAATCTTAGTGTGACAGGTTTTCAAAGCTCTAAGGCACTGTATCTCCCTTCGGAGCAGACACACGGTAGGCAGAATGGAGCAGGGTGTGGATCAGGAATGGTACTCAACTTAGGATACCTGTTGTCAAAATGAAGCTTGCTGTAGAGCATAGAGCACTCAAGCTCCACAAAGGTAGGGACACGTTACATGCAGGGAACCTCATCTTTGACCATAAGCAGCACGGCTTCCACTCAAGGTAAAAGGCAGCAATAATGGAGTTTGCCACCAATTACTCAGTCATGCGTGAAGTGGAGCATTTGAAAAATGTTGCTGCTTTCTGGAAACATACTGCTCTTATTTGATATTGCTGTATAAGCATCAAACTATTTTGTTTTAAAAGCCATGGTAAATTTATGAATCAAACTGTGCAAGAGGGATTTAATGAGAGATCCATAGCAAGTGTTCAGTGGTCTGGATGTTGCCTGCCACCAGGGTAGCATGAAATCATTTGATAATTAGACCATGGCTATGCAGGATTAGCATACCTTAAAAATATAGGGCTGCATTATTTTTATTTATATAACAGATGGATATTTAAAAAGGTCGTGCATTTTTTAATGAATGCAACGTCATGCCAGTGTTGACAGAAGATTTGGAAGTGCTACAATATGGCCAAATCTAAAGCTAAAAATTCTTCTTTCCTTTCCCCCTGTGCCCTGGTCATGGAGATGAGAAACAATTGTGCAATAGTGCTGCAAATTTCCTTCCAGAGATCAGCTTAAGTGCAGTATTTATAGGGCACTAGGTTATATTTTCTTTTATTTCATGTTGATTATAAGTAATTACAAGACTTTCATTATTAGAGCTGTCTGAAAACCCCACACTTCTCCTTTAGCTCCACAACATATGAAGAAGATAGGAGAGTAATTACTATTAAAAATATAATAAAAATAATTTAAAAGTGATGAAACTTTATTTTTTAAGCAGAGCAGTATTTGCAATTTTTTCCATTAAATACAGGCTTGCAGAATATTTCTTCTTCTTAAAAAAAAAGTATGCACCAGTTCCTAATACTGTAACAACACAGAAATCCTTCTACAACATTTCATTTTGGTGGACAGCCCAAAGTTTCACTGCCAAGCTGGAACACAGGATGAACTTTGTGGTCCCGTGCAGCAGCTACATCTCCCTCACTGCCTACAGACAAATCCCAAACTGCAGCCCTGAGAAAACATGGACAACACATCCCAAGCTGAAATAATTCACAGAGCCAGAACCCTTCATCAAACATCTCACAGACTAGGGATTTGCTAGGGAAAAAACAGCAGCCTTCAGCCTCTGCCATCTCAGCTTGCTCTGACCTTATTCTGGCATTACCACAAAACACACAGGCAGAGGAGACTGGGTACGTGTGGAAAATCTGTATTAATCCTACACCAAGGGCTGCACTCAAGCCCACTGCCACCAGTGTAACCACAGAATGTTGTTTTTCCTTCACTATCAGGGAAGGGGCTTTTGCCCTCCCCCTCTCTAATGCCAAACTCACAGTAGGCCCCCTCAGTTACTAATTCCCACTTTCTTCTGTGTAACAACTTCATGAGAATTGGGCTTGCCAGTTCAAATTGAAAAGAAAAAACTTCCTAAATGTTTTCATTAAAAATCTCATCCCTCATCTCCTTTCTACTCCTCTTAGCCAAAATGAAAAGAATGAGAGTCAGGATCTGAAATACTGGTACTTCAACAGACTACTTGAAAATAAAGTGGTTGTCAGAAAACCATTTTTAATATTTTAGGGATTTTAACCAAAACTGGAGGATTTTTTCCAAAGTTGTCCCAAGTAGATACTACGGGTATTTATTTATATTTTAAGCCAGCCCTTTTGTTAAGCCTTCTTCTAAAAAGTTTTCATACTTGGAATTCCAGGAATATATATAAGCAAGAGTGAAATGTGAACTTGCCCTCCTTTCTCCACAGGGCTAGTCCTGCCCCGGGTGGAACTACTGCAATTCTGTCCGACTGGTAGTGGAAAAATGCTTTTAAACAACTGCTATTTTAAACAATAGCACAAGGAACGGCCAAGGGGATTTCCAGCTGTAGAGCCTGTAACAAGTAGTGGTGAGAGGAAGCTCTTCACCAAACTGAGCATCAACGCTACATCAGCAAAATGATCTTCCTATGGGCTCTTGCTGCCTGCAGACAACACGGCCTTAAGAAGGGCTATGGTGAACCTGTGCGAACCATGAATGACACCAACAGCCAGGGCCCATTCCTCTCCTGGGAACTGGAACACACCTAAGTGTGAAGCCATGTGTTTCCTCACAGCATCCAATGGGCCTGTGAAATCAATTGCTACCAAATATAATTGAAAGGGATTTTTATGATTCATAAGACATGGGAGACTTTGCTATTCCAGTGTTGGATTGCCCATTGGCATATCTGCCTAAAAATGAAGTTTTGCATGGAAAATTCTGAATCACCATTTTATTCCAAAAACACTAACCTAAATTTTCCCCCTTGCAGTTTCCTTGGGATCAAGATGTCAGAAACAGAATGCTGAGCTATATAAGCTACCATTATCATATAAAACCATGATCTTTGTGTGCTACACACTGGGTTACCTGGTAACCCCTGATCACACCAGCAACATTTAACAAAAATACTTAACTTTAGTTCAATTGTCATACAGCTAACTTCTGCCTCTCACCCAAATAGCTTTGCTTGGGCAAAAGCTGACTTTTGAGCCTGTTGATATATCTTTAGCCATTAAAGGTGAATTTAATTCCAGCTAATTTTAATAACCCAAAAGCAAGATGCCTAACCACATTTTGCCGTCTAGGTTCTCGCCACAGTGAAAAGGAAAGATGATACATCTGGAGGATGATTCACCACATCGATCTGAGACACTTATGTTAGGATGGGGTGAGTCACTCTTTGGATGCACATCTCTTTCTTTGATGATGGATGAAGCCTGGACACCTGAGTTAATTATCTATGTTTTAAACAGCTAATATGAGCTGACACAGCCTTTGGTCAAAAGTCCATACAGAAGGCAGACCTGATGGCAGTCTGTCAGGTACTGTTTCTAAAGAGGTTAGATATCTTCATAACGCTAAGAGGGGATTTTTCCAAAAAATCACCATCTGCAGAGCAGCTGTTACCTCATTTTAATTATTCATAGCCACTTGCACTAGAAAGAGATGATGGTGCGGGCAGAGATAAGAGTGAGGGCAAAATGTTTTGAATTATTTTGATCTGACCTCATGGACTGCCTACTTGGAAGCAATCTGAGGGGACGTAAGTTATTTAGTTTGTGACTAATAGTTCACACTAATCTGCAAACCAGCAGATGCCAGTATTTCAGATTAATTTACCAAACCACCAGGCAGCACTATCACTAATTAGAGGAAACATTACTCAAGAGATTGAGACTGTTACCCTGAATCTAGATAATGTACTAATAAGCCAGACAATGAGCATTTAAATAACACAATTGATATAAACAGATTTCATTTTAAATGTTTTTCTTAAGACCCCATATTCATAATACTCACGACTTCAGCTGCCAAATTGCTTGTATTTTCCTGTGAATCAAGGCTGGGTAAGTTTACTTGAGGTAATGCAAATAAAGTGTATTTTAGAGGAGATGACAATGAGCAATCAGCACTGTAACAAACAAGCAATGTTTTCATGCTCAGATACTGAAGATTTTATTCAAAGATGGGGAAAAGCCCAGCATCAGAAAGATATGAAATCCTAGATCTAACAAGATACAAGTCTGTGATGTTTCTACACCCACATTAGGAACCTCTTTTGTGAAGAAACACCGTGTGTGCAAACACATGTGGAGAACATGGCCCTTGGGGTGGAGTAAAGTTTGACACTTGCAAAGAAAGGTAAGAGACCTCAGAGTTTCAAGAAAGTCAGTTTCAAGCAAAAGATTTAGCAAAAAGAAAATAAAATAGTTTTACAAATGAGTCATTGTTAATAGTATCTCCAGCATGGAAGAGCCAGATGAAACCCACACTGAGGTTCCTTTGTTTTCTGAAAACGTGGATATACACATAAGGCCCAAGCTTTTTCCAGCTGAGCTTCTTTGTGCAAATGCAGCACAAGGTAAATACACGATCTTGGCCTGAGTGGCTGTGAACAACCACAGGTAGGCTAAGGACAAGTGAAAGAATTTAACACAGCAGCAGGGATAAAAGTAGCTTCCCCCACCAAGCCATGGGCAGTTTGAATCTTTCCCCTGGTTTCTCTCAGAATAAGCCTAAAATCAGAAGTAGGCACTTGACATGATATTTATTATTTTACTCCTGAAGTAGAAGCACCAGCAGTGCTTGATTAGTTACTGAATACAGCACACTCTGCTTTCTGCTTTCTTTCACTACCAGTATTAACTTTGCTCTTCAACCCAGAGTTAAAAGTTTGCGTCTCAAATGGTTTTCAGAGTTACTGCCTTAAGCTGCTGGAAACAATGAGCTCTCTGCTCAAGTGACAAGAGGAGGGACCACACTGCAGCTGAGGGAAGCATGGTGGCTGGCCTAATTCCTACTCTAATTCTGTTCCTCATGGAGGCTGCCACTTCATAGCACATACTGTCTTGGTTGAGAGCAAAAGAAACAGCTCTTTTTATTAATTCCTACCCTCTAGGCCAGCATCTGCCAGCTGGTAAACTCAGGGAGGCTGAACTTCACCTTTGCAAATGCCAAAGCTTGAATTTTAGGCACTTAGGTTCAAGGATTTAGCTTTTTCCCCTTGGTTTTCCAAAGGATGCCCTTCTCCCAAATTCTGTCCTTTCTTGCTATGTAGAAGATGACTTTGTCAAGGAACATGTCCTGTGAAGTGAGCAGGGTCTACAGGTTAGACCTTAAAGACTTGGCATGAAGTACTGAAGAGAGATCATCACTACACAAAAACTAGACTGTAACAAAATGCCCAAACATTGTCTACTCATTGCAGTCAATCTTGAGGATCAGTTTAGGAAAAAAACATGGAAAGGGAATGTTCAGAAATTTGCCTTCTTTTTCCCCATTTTCCCAGGACAGTCTGACATTGTCAGATCTGCATTGTTACACTTTGATGAAAAACAGTTTTCCAGTTTTTGTTTTGAATAAAATAACACAGTCAAATTTTGCGTGTCTGAGGATGAAAGTGAACTGTGATGAAATCAGAAAAATATGTAGATTTTCAGAAACCTCTATACAGGTCTTCCTCCCGCTGTACTACTACACCCTTCCTGACGTAGTATTAGACCATTAGCGCTAGGGATAGCAGTGAACCCTAAAATTACCCATGTGCATTGCTAAAAAAAAAATTAGTAAACATCATGTGTTGCATCACATGGCAGTAAGCTGCTTGAACAATGATAGAAAAATTAATTGTAACAAAATAAGACTTCCGGTTGTTTATTAGATATTGTAAGAATGAAATGTACAGTATACAAAATTAATATCAAAAATGTTCACGTGATTGATTTTAATAACACATTTTTCGTTGGTATCTGCAGACAAGCAGCTTTTAAAGACATTATGCTGAGATCTATTTTTATTATAGGATCTCAAGTGCATCACTGCATGCTATCTACAGTTTTAATCTACAAAATAAAAGCTACTGAATTTTTGTTGAATCTCAGTGGCATTTGTTGAAAAAGAACAGAACAATAACATTAGCTTAGAGGAGAAAAATTAATGTTACTGTTTCAAATTCATAAGAAAATTGATTTTGAAATTTCAGACCTTACAACTGTACATTTTTCAATTTCAAGCACTTTCCATAAGAAGTTACATTCTGCTACACAGGTGACAAAGATGTTCAGTTTGGGGTTTTTTTTCTGAGAGATATATAATGCTAATTTTCTTTTTCCTCATGAACTCTCATATCTTTAAAGTTAGTGTTAAACAATGTTCATTCTCCTAAAGAAAGAATTTAAGTATGTTTCATTTTGTAAGCTGAATTTTTTCATTTAAGGTGTATCTACACAAAGGAATGTAAAATTGTTTTCATTTTTTAAATCTGTGGATTTTCAGTTTATGTCATATTGTTTAGCAGAAAGATAAAGTAATTACTAATGACTAATCCAGATAATCTAAAACCAGCTGATCTGTTCCATAAAATACATGCTTCCCATAATGCTTTTCACTACAATATAAAATATACTAGAAAGCCTGAAATTATTACCAGGGAATACATGGTTACCAGTATTGATAATGTTCCCCAGATTAAAAAAAAATAAAAAATAAAATCTTTACATTAATTTCTTAAACATGTTCTACTTAGCAACAGGAATATGATTTAAACTGAAAATTCTTCTCACGTAGTCCAAACAATTTTTCTTAATAGACATTGAATGTATTTGCACAATTGCAATGCACTCAAAATAGTGACCTACTGCCAGGTAAGTCAGTCAGTGATTTAAAACAGCAATGGGTGCTTGACAGAGAGTGGGCCTTCCAGAACAAAACAGATGGTGCTCTTTCTCTTGAGGTGTCACTAATGGTGTCACCTTTTAAGTTGGCACGTATCACAAGAACCCTTAAACAATCCCTGTGAATGAAAATGAAGACTAATCACAGTACAAACGATGCACAGCCATTTTTCAGAAATTTAGGAGAGTCCAGAAGTATTTGTGCTCTCTTTTGCATTAAAATGGTGTAATTCAGGGGGTTGGCTACTGTATTTTGAATAGATGAACTATTAAAATTATGTTGGGAACAGCGGGGCTTGCTGTTCTTTTTCCTTTCAGGCTCTTTTTAAGACCATTGGCAAGAGCAATCTGTGGGCTCTTGGATGGAATAGCTGACCCAGGTTGAGTTACTGGTGCAGTACAATTGCACAGTCCGTCTCTGCAGCCCCAGCTCCCTGCAGCACTTGCAGAACCTTGCATAGGTGTTGATGTTGTAGTTGTAGATGCTTGCAGATGGGCACTTCCCGTCACATGAAACAATGTTCACCTGGTAACAAACGCCATGAATAATTAGCAAATTGAAGCAGCTAGGATAGTTAGGAGTTCTCAAAAAAGCACAAAGATATTAGGCACCCACATCCAATGGCAAAGCAGTGAAAAATTTGGAGGTGTCTCCTCTAGCCCCTTTTGAAGTCCCACTTCATCTGAAAACAAGCTCTGAAGTACATGGCCCAGACAGGTCTCAATTTTTATCTTACTAATATCAATGGTGAGTTTTCTGTTCATTTCAGCAACAGGTTTTGGCTATTAACTGACACAAAGAAACAATTCTTGTTTTGAATTTTAAAGTATTCATAACAACCTTGGCTCGAACATAGCACCAAATGTTCTGTCCACAACTCCCTACAGTATTCATTTCAGTGATAAACTGATGCAGTGTTGCTGTACTGGTATCAGTAAGGAGGAATAAAAGAACCAATTCTTTGTAAAGCCAAGAGGAATTACTGCTAATGATAACAAATCTGTAATATAGACTGTAAGAGAAACAGTCATAGAAACTGCTAATTTTTTCAAATTTAATAGTCAAGACTTGTGTTTCTGTTCAATAAGACACTGAGACTAAATTTCCTGGCTGCTCAACAGCTTACTCTACAAAATGTACTCTGAGAGTCATTTTAGAGGTTACAGCTGTTTCCCTACACTCTTTTATTACAGCTTTTCCAGGCGCTCTTACACATCTCACACGAGACGTCTGTCTGCACCCTTGCTGCTGCTCACAGTCTCACTGCCCAGCAGGACATTGGTGGTGTCCCTCATCAGTAAATCCATCCATAGTGCCTCATTCTTCCTTCACATTTTACAGTATGTTCATGCTGCTGTCTAAAAAAAGCTTTTGGGACCCAAGATTATTTCAGTGCCAACTTCTTGAAGAAAAGACTTTCCCCAAGCAGATGGAAAATTGCACACATCTGCAGCCATTTTAACTGTAGAGTATCAGGAGCAAGATTCAATTATATTGAAGTTAATTTGCATATAATAATTGCATTATAGGGTGAAATGAGACCTTGGATTTGCACTAAATCAACAGGCACCTAAATGCATACAAAAGCAACAGCCTCCTTTTTAATTATTTGGGAAGATGGTTGCTGACAATGCAGGGAAACAATAAAACAGTTCTATGAAACACAGACATCTCTGTCTTTGTGACAGAGAGATGGAGATAAGAGCCTTGTGGAATTTGGGTTCCCTTTCTTCCTTCATTTCTCATATTTTTTTCCCTTCTATTAAAAGAAATCATGATAGTTATTTACTTACTGGTGTGTTACTCCTGCAGTCATTCTTGCGGATAGTCATCCTAACAGTCACCTTCTTACAGAATTTTCCATCTTCCTTACCTGCAAAATGGGCATAGAGTGAAAAATATCAGCTCAAAATTCTAAACATTTCAGAGACAAGAACATTCCTGAACATTTAATGGAGTCAAGAGACACAAAGAAGAAAATACCCAATATAACACTGCACATACAAAACTTTGGTGAAATGACATTAGCTACACAACGAATCACTTTTAAAACAATTCTATTTCATTAGTTACAGTATCCATTATTTCCTTGTATCTTTATTAACAATTCTGAAAGGTTTATTCATCATTCAGAGGTCTTTTAAGAGACTCTTTTCAAAAAATTTTGTAAAATTGATCAACTGCTCCCATGAGAAGACTTGTTAATAATCCATAAAGTGCATTTTCTATGAAATACCTGCAACAAACTTTAATAGCAGCAATTGCATTCCAGTGGTAGAAGAAAAGTTTAAAATGAATATGTAACAGCAGAATCTGATGAAGAACAGGGCTTCAGGGGGCTTTACATTTGTTTTTATGATGTTTTGATTAAACAAAAGAACACCAGTGAACAAATGAAACTTTTTAATTTACATTTTCATTAACATTATTTCCACAATTTTTCTCATAGACGTATGTACAAAGCACATGAATTAAATAAAAAAGATAACAAGAAATCACGGAATTAAACAAAGAGTTAAATTTCATCAAAGAAGGGAATCCTGAACATTTGAAGAAAAATAAAGTTGTTCAGTATAAAGTTCCATTGTAGAAGACCAGGAAACAGTATTTTTTTAGGTTGATCCTCTCTATGCTGGAGAAACCACATCACATTGCAGATCTGTAAGAGAAATGAAGATCCCATTCCATTATAAAAGCTTCCACGGTTTCACACCAGATTTTACACATCTTAATCCCCCATGACTCTCCACTTACGGAGCTGCATTTCCTTTCAGTTTAAGAAATCCAAAGATGTTGACAAAAGGTGAGTACTGTCAGCTCCAGAAAAGCAAGGACACTAAACCATTCATCAGTTTGACCAATACCCAATACTGAACTGAGACACAGTTTTATTACACCTTTGTGTGCAATGTCCAGTGCCCTGCTCTAATCCCTCTTAAACCAGTAATACAGATTCTCAAAGAGAAACAATTTTTTTCTTTGTTTGTTTTTGTTTTTTTTTAATTTTTTTATAAATTATTTAAGCCTGCTACTATTTCTCAACACAGCAGAGTTTTCTATAATATAAAAGAAAGGACAATAAATCTTCTCAGAAACAAATAAAAACACACAAACGTAAATGGTTGGCTACCGCTTGTCTGTCATTGAATTATATTTGCTTAGAGGAAAAGCAGTTTGAGAAATGAAGAAAAAATAAACTGTTCTTGAAAAAACAAAAAACTCACCATTATTTCATGTTTTCCACAGTTCTTTTCATAGTTCTTTCTTCTTTTACATTATGCATGGTGTGTAGGGTGGAGAATTCAGTGCAGCTGTGACTATGACTTCACCCAGGCTACAGTGAAAGTACATCATATCTCACAAAAAATAAATATATAGTGTATTTTCATGCATACACGTTAATATCCAGTGGCTTTTTATAAACTTTACAATGAAATATACTTTTGCATGAAGAACCCTGCAAAACATGAGCATTTTATATGTGTCATATAATTAGATTCTTTTTCACTGTCTGCATGGTTGAAAATCCTTGCTTGATTTTTGGGTGGACTCATAACACTGTTGTCATTTAAAATGACATCAATATGAAAGAGAAATGTAGATTTCAGTTTAGTAGTCTTAGGGACATAATTTCATGAAGATTTGTCACTCAGTGATATACAAAATTACAGTGAACATCATTTCTCTTAGAGAAATATAGAGTTGTTTTCACAGAACAAATGCCAAAACAAATTCATTCATACCACATTACAATTCAAAGAATTAACATGCTCTATGAGAAAGAACAAAGATAATCGTCAATTTTCATGGAGTAAACACTGGATTGCTATTTTCAGTATACTGTCCTGACTATGGATGGGAAAGAAATTACTTGCTTCTACTGCATATGGCACTGGAAGCAGAACTGCATGAGACATCTGCAAAAATGTTGCTTACACAGTACAGCTTTAACAAGCAAAGCCACTAGTCTCTATGTTCTACAGCACTGTAAACATGATGGAATCAGTTTATTTCTCCAAACACAGCAATTTCGCACATGCAGCAAGCTAAAGACTATGCAAGTGCTTACTACCAACAGTACATTGTTGGCTAACAACAATGCACTGCCCACACAGTGCAAAATGAGAAAACCAAACCGAAACGTGAGCCACTCTGAACCATGAGCAGTTACACTACACTGCAGCTTTTGGCAAAATCGGGCAACATGAAGTCTGATGCTCCTATCAGGGAGTACATTGTTGGAAATCAACAATGATGCTGTTCGGGTTGGTCCTACTTATTTGAGGAAAATGTACCTGTGTGACAGCCAGCATAGGCTGTAGGAGTGACTGGGCTAACAGGGAATGGGAGGAACACTGACACTGAAGAACCTGGTAAGAATATTACACATTGAACAGAGCACATGTTACTGAGGATGCCCTACAGTATGAAAACATTTGGGAGTTACTAGATTTTGGCATATCTGAAAACAGAATTCAACTTCAAAATATCTCTGTCTTACAAGATAACAGAATGGCTGAGGCTGGAAGGGACACCTGGAGGTCATCTGGCTCCCCCTTGTTTAAGCAGTGTTCACTGTGCCAGCAACTCAGTTCCATGTCCAGGCATTACTTGCATTGCTAAGCCTCATGTGAAAACCAGGAAGAATCTGATCTACATTGACATAACCAAGCCAGTCAGGTATTCTGAAATTAATGTACCCTTTGGGGCTACAACAAAGAAACAGTAAAATTTCCTCTCAACAGCATTTGTAGAACCTCTTCAGGTTTTGAGGGAACTCCTGGGTCTTAATTTCCAAATACCAATGAAAACTGAAAACAAAAATCACAATTGTTTCTAATGGCAAATTACTTCAAAACAAAACAAAACCCCTTGATAATCCTTCCCTATAATGTCTCACACCATTACAACTAACAGCTCTCATGATAGCAGATTTATCTGGAATCAGAATAAATGTAAGTGATTCATAGAGGTACTGGGTTGTCTACAAACAGATGTGAAATTAAAACTCTAGGAATCTACTTGTAAGTCCACCTCAAAAGTCACTGGGTTCTTCAGTGGTTTAATTTTACTTTGTTATGCACACCCCAGAGTAATAACTTACTTTTGCCTTTAACAATTAAAGAGGTTGTTATGATCCTTCTCTAAGCATAGTAGTTACATCTTCTGCCATGCTGAAAAGTAGCTTAATGGATGTTTAAATGTCTTTCAGAAGCTGGTTTATCTGGGGGCCAGGGCATTGAGGGGTAATGTCAGATAATCAAAAACTGATGTCAGAGAGCCTATGGAGAAGGAGCCACAGAGCTAGGACAAGTGCTTGAAACACAGGTCCACCAGAGTGAAAGAACATGAAGAGATATTATCATACCCTGACAGTGGGAGGAGGAAAAAAAAAATCTCCAGATAAATCTTCCACAATTTCCATAAACCTTTTAGTACAAAATGTAATACAGATGAATAACACCAAAAGGTACATCCCTGTTGGCAACATACATCCAGATCTGATAGTCACGATTGTGAAAGCTCCATCCCACCCAGCAGGAAATACCTGCACTTTTCTCCATCCCACACTTTTAGGTCACTATTTCAGCCACTTATGCAAATTAAGCCAGAATTTGCATGTTTTTAAAGATAGTAGGATACTGCCTAGTATAAAAATCTTTTCGATTGCTTTTAACAGTGTCAACTTCAAGTATTTGAGTTTAAATTCATCTGGTTAGCTGTCTACCTCAGGCTAAGTTCTTCATAAAATCAGCCAAAATGTTTCAGCTATGTACCTCTGTATTAAGAAAAAAAAAAAAAGGTACTTAGCTCTTGAGTTCTAATAAGAAATAGTGTATTTGTAGATAATTTTTATTCTGTGGTGTTTTTTCTTCTTGTTGTCCAAACCATTTATTGGCAATCAAGTAAGGGGCAATTTTTCAGTTGTAAAACCTTTCTAAAGATACTACCTGAAGGTTTCTGAAATATGTCTACTAATTACTATATTACAATCATCATTATTTACAACATTAACTTAAAAACTACATAGGTCAAACTTCATTTCTACCAAATATGAAGATATTAAGGTAGACGAAGCATGGTTTAAGGTGCCTTCTAAACCACAGTACCTTTTATTATACTAAATGCAGTAACTAATATTTTGGGGAGTTGTACATGAGAACTACAAAATACTCAAGGGTAGGAATTTTAGTGACTTGGCCAGCCAAAATCACTGTCAGTGGAGTAAATGCTTCAATGTTGAAGTATTTCCTTTTGATTTAACTCCACTAGTTTCAGTGTTACTCACATGAGTAAAACTGGGAAAAGCACAGCCTTTGAGATCAGGGAATCAAGCTTTAATGCAGGAAAGAATCCACCTTATTTCTAAGGTAACAACAAATCAGAGAGGCTTGTGAGACAGGAGGTATCACTGATCACTTACATGTTTTGCAGCATCCTTCTAAGAATGGCACAACATGGCCTCCAACCTGACCAAGAGAGAAATAAAAAAAAAAAAACAACTTGATTTTTTCAAACATTCATTCCCATATATTTCCACTATTAGAAATACCTTCCAGATAAAGTTCGACATTGTCATTCAGGCAAATGCAGCATTGTGTTGCATGGATGAAGGTATGGCTGTAAAAGACCTAACTTTACCATTTTAGCACAGGTGGCTGTCGCTGAATGCCACTACACGTTACCAGCTACCAAAGTAGCTCCCATATTTGAAGAGGGAATGACTCTGTTAAGTCTGATTCTATCACAAAGTATTAGAATAAAACCCTGACTTGTCATAGAGGCTGTACAGACAATCACAAAAAGCTGAATCTGACTTCAGGGCAGGAAGAAATCTCATCTGAATGGGAAGCCACCACTCCCCAGAGCGGAGATTGATGTCTTTCTTCGGTGCTGTAGCATTAAGCATTCCCCAGAATACTGTGAGAAAAATAGCTGTAGCTATTTTAAAAGTTTGCATTGAAAGAGAGTTCAATTTTTTATATCCACTTCAGTATCTAAAGCCATGCTAATCTCTCTCTCTGCCTTAACTGTTTAGTTTGCCCAGAAGAGCGACAAGCCGTTCACCAGCTATGTAACAGACTCTTTGCAGAACCAGCCCATTGCTATTTGCAAGGCAGAGCTACAGCCACCCAGCTCCTTCAGGACTCTTCCCTGCTTGTGTGACATCATTCATCAAGGAAAGTATCTTCCCATACACATGTCAACGTAGAATTACAGAGATCAGTTGCTCCTTGCCTACATTTCCTGGCCCTTAGTCTAATCACATTTCGCAAATTCAAATAGAACTTTTCTTCTTGCTCCAAAACTAGTGATAAAACCTTATGTGTCACTGCAGAAAAGATGCTCCTGATATTCAGACAATCTTTCCTTTTCTGCTATGTTTTTGACCATTATGCTGAATCAAATCAGTTTAATACTGATCAATTTTCATACATAGAAAATCAGTCAGAAAGGACACGTCCAGCATCCAAGTTCACACAGCTGTACGAAGATCAATTTGGTATTTATTACAAGCCTCTATTAAAAAAAACAAAAAAAATTCTGAGAATAATAAGAGGTGTCTCCAGCTATGTAACTGATCAGATGGGTAGCACATTTTATGTGTACAGTTACAATTTTTTACCTTTAAATGTCCAGGCAAAAGTGCAGGCATTGCAAGAACATAAAACACAAACAATGTATTGTACACTGACCTTCACACACTCAGTTTCATTAAAGGGTGGGCAGCCAACTGCAGAGGAAACCAGAACTGGTCCTATTGCTGTGTTAGTGCATTCATATCTGATACAGTTTGAAATCCAAACAGCACCAGGCTGTCAAAAATTGTAAAACAGAAACTTTACTCAGCAACTCAACAAAAACAGTATTACAAGTATTTATAAAACAGTTCAAATAATGTGATCAACAGTAGTACTTGCAGCTAATGCAATTCAGATGCATGTTACAGTTCTGTTTAAGTAACAAATTTGAAAGTCCACCAAATATATAATGTTAAGCAGGTTCAAAAACAGTGGAATTCATGATAATTGTCTGACATATATCAAAATCCCTTATATTTATTGACAGCTGTATGGTTGATTCTCCAAGAAATTAACATTGTGTACATGCAGAACTGTTCCTAGTACATGGCCAAATAAAGCTCTTTTTGCACACTTTATACGAGCATACAGTATTTCATAATATTTTTGTTTAATTCTAAATATTTTGAGGGAATAAAACACGCACAAACTCACCTTAAAACTGGAAACTGTGCCGTTGCTGAAAGTGTGGAGACAAGACAAGTTCTTGCAGCTGCCACAGCAAGTAGTTAAATCTTTGGGAGGCTGATAGACTTGGTTCTGCCAAAATCAAATAGATTACTCCTTGTATGAGATGATCTTGCAGCTCAACATTTTATTACTGTAACAAGTGGATTTTTTTCAGGTATCTGATTTTAGGGATACTTTTAAAATAACTTTCAAAACGGCATAGCTTACATTTGTACACACTGTACGTTCATGACACTTTCATAAAATACCTTTATTCTTAAATGAAGTAAATGGGGAGAAGTTCCAACTCGGAGAATAAACTGGTCTTTCTAACATTTCCAAATATGACAGCTTACTTCAAGAACCACTGAAATTCTGACTTTTTACACATTAGACATCAACTAAGTATAAAATTAGAAAAAACAGTCTCTACCGTATTCCCATGGTAATTGTCTTGTAAAAAGACAATGTAATACTTGCTTATTTTATAAAGCTGTTTTCACCACTTTTAGAATTCTTCCTCTGTAATTACTCTCTTCCCAATTCTTACTGAGCTAATGCCTGCCAGGAATTTGCACCAGTTTGCACATAATGCAGCTGAAGTTCTGCAGGGATGCAAGGAGGCAGTATGCTATTAACCCAGGGAGGCAGTTGCTATATACATTAGTTTGTATAAGATGTACACAGGGGAGGAAACAGTGAAGGGCCTGAGACTTTCATAAACTTCTATCAGAAGTGTGACAGCACATCATTAGAGGGAGATCTCCTAGCTACACTTCCCAACTTGTTCCTGTGACTGTAATCTACTCAACAAAACCCACCACAGTGTAATTATGCCCACCAGTCACAATATACATGTTTAAACTTCTGAATTTCTTACAGCTTTGCACTTGACAGCACAGTCTATCGAAGATGTGTTTATTTGGTAGTATTTAGTGGAGGGATCAATCACATTTGTACAAGAAGAAATATGGCAAATGCCATCTGCACTGTGTTCCACAATCCTCTGTCCAGGAAGCAGCACACCTCTCTCATTACTCAGGCAAACTTTGTCTCTCACTACAAGAAAACAAAACCGGCATGATCAGGACAATCAGCTTGGTATCAAAACTCCATTAAAATGTTTCGAACAGTAAAACAGGAATGGAAAAACCTACTCTACTTCATCAGAAATTATGAGTCACATTTTTAAATATGAACTGTTAATAGTAGTCTAATGCTTCATTACAATTACCAAATTATTTCACATATAACCATGCATTAAATCTAAGAAAGTATATAATACTCCACTAGCTCTAACACTTCAATGGCAGCACAGGCTTCTTCCACAACTTTGTTTTGTGAGACTACTTCAGGATAAGAAACGTACCTGAGAAATGTCCATTTCTCCCCACTGATTACTGAGGGCACAGAGGATAACTAGCTCAGAAACATACATCTTTATTGTAGAAACTTAGGCAAGGACAATCCCAGCTCTACTTGGTTGAGTACCCAATTCCTGAGTGATCTACAGGAATTATTTTTTCTCTGATTTTTCCCAGACAATATTTGGCATGCTTTAAGATGAACTCACATGCTGCTGAATTATATTCTTGATCTTGTAAAGCATCTAAGCGTGTCTACAGCTCCTGAGTAGTCTCATAGGGGTTAGTGGGACCTTTCTACATTTGGACATTTAGTGTGTGTTCTGGTTTCTTGCTGAAGTCTTTGCTCCAGCTCAGGAAAATGCAGGTTCCTTACTCAGCACCACTCAACTATCCTAAAACTGTCTGTTATTGCCCTGCACAAACCTCTTGCTGCACGAACTAATAGACTACAAAGAAGGCCATAACCAACCAACTATTTAGAGAGAGGCCTTATTTCCTTGCCTTTTCTTACACTATTTCTGAATTCTGTCCTCTTGGTGCCATGCTCAAAGTGAACATATGATTTTTAATTCCTAATTTACCATAGCACTTGAAAGGGTATTTCTTTGAATTACATTATTTTCTACTTACCACATTTGTACTTCACACAGTTACAGATATTTTCTGTACTGTTCTGAAATTGTTCATCTATCTGAAGTTTCTGCCCCTAAGAGTATAAAAGCAGGAAAAAAAATTAGTGTTTTCTTATCTATGCAATCTTTTCCTTTTAAACAGCTTTCTTTCAAAACTCTTGCTCCCAGAAACCTATTTTGAATCCACTCTCATCATCCACAGAGACAGTTAATTTAGTAATAATAACCAAATGGGATTTTTGGTAGTAATAACCAAATGGGATTTTTTCCACTCAGTACAGCAGACATTTAGGACAGAAAACATTAAGGCAGGCCAACAATGAAATGCAATGGCCTGCCTCTGTACAAAATCTCCACACAGTATGGAGTGTATTCTTTCATAGAATAACTTAATGGATATAAATAGTATCACAATAGCACAGATCTTTTTTAAATTTTGCCTTTTATTGTTTCTACATAGGCATAGTAAGATTTTTCTCTTATATTTATGCAAGTCCTGCTTCCTTATACCTGTTTCCTCATCTAAGAAAGGAAAGTACAAACAACAACCTCACCTTACAAACAATTTTCAATTTTCTCTCTAAAAAAATGAGTACTCTTTACAATTCCTTCCTAGGACTCCAAATTATAGTTTTTATAAGTTACTCCCACAGCAGTATTATTTTCTGAGTAAAATAAAATCAAAGCATGACCAGTACTGACTGAGCACCTAACCCAGGAATGCCAGTAAGCACTTTTGCAATGCAGAACAAGTCACAATGAAATACAGTTTAAAGGTTCTGTTTAGTCAGCAGTCTAAGTGCATGCTATCTGTTAGTATATCACCACAACAAATGATATTAACAAAATACTGATGTGCTAAAGCATTTAGTTCTAACACTTCAAAATAAAAATTGTATCCTTGGGTGCACACAGGCAGTTCCACTCTATTAATATACTCCAAAAATACCAGTGCTATATAGCCATGTTATTCTACAAGGTATTCAGACTTCACTGGCTTCTTACAAATGGATATATCTGATTATGAAGCAATTTTAAAAAAAAACAAACCAGAATGATGTGGCATTTCATATTTCACTGATAATACAAATAGTAAGATGCTGATAAACAGATCTATTAAGAAACTAATAAAAGGATACCAAAAAGAAAATAAATTTCATACCAGTTTGCACTGAGGTTTGGGGATTGTTTCACATGCACATTCTAAAAAAAAAAATAAATTTAGCAAGTCATATGCCAGTAAAACAGAACATCAGAGAGAAGAGCAGAGAAACACCAGCTTTAAAAGTCATCGCTGAAGAAGTTCTTGAAATATACCCATCTGGGAAGTTCAGAATCAAGTTTGATATCTAACTCCATTCTGAAAACTAATGCCAGCTACTCTGACCAACTTCCCTTGTTACAACAATCAACAGCAGAGTCTCAACTGCAGTTCACCTGAACACATTAAAAAAATCACAGTCATTCCAGCTGCTACCCTCCTGGCAGGGGTGAAAATCATTAGAGTCAATATAAAGCAATAGAGAATTGCTACAGTCTTTGTCAACTGGCAAATTCCTGACCTGTGAACCTAACTTCTTTTTTTAATAAACAAAAATAGTTTACTAACTGTGGTGGGTTGACCCTGGCTGGATGTCAGGCACCCACCAAAGCTGCCCTGTCACTCCCCTCCTCAAATAGATAGGGGAGAAAGAATATATCAAAGGCTCACGGGTCAAGGTAAGGGCAGGGAGAGATCATTCACCAAGTACCATCATGGGTGAAACAGACTCACTTTGGGGAAATGAACTGAATTTATTACCAACTAAATCAATAGAATAATAAGAAATAAACCCAGACTTTGAAAACACCTTCCCACTACCTCTCCCCTTCTTGCTGTGCTTAACTTTACTCCTGATTTACTCTATCTCCTCCCCACCTGCAGTGCAGGGAGATGGAAGTGGGGCTTGCAGTGAGTTCTTTACACATTGTCCCTGTCATGACAGGGACAATGGGAGAGGACTCCTCACTTTTCTCCCCTGCTCCAACATGGAGGGTCCCTCCCCAGGGGAGATAATCCTTCATGAACTTCTCCAATATGAGTTCTTCCCACAGGTTGCAGTTCTTCTGAAACTGCTCCAGCACGGGTTTCTTCCATGGGATGTGGTCCTTCAGGAACAGGCTGCTCCAGTGTGGGTCCCCCACAAGTCCTGCCAGCAATCCTGCTTCAGCATGGGCTCCTCTCTCCATGGGGCCACAGGTCCTGTCAGGATCCTGCTCCAGCACAAGCTTTCCATGGGGTCACAGCCTCCTTCAGGCACCCACCTGCTCCAGTGTGGGGTCCTCCACAGGCTGCAGGTGGATCTCTGCATCCCCACAGACCTCCACGGGCTGCAGGGGAATCTCAGCTCTGGCACCTGGAGCACCTTCTTCCTCTCCTTCTGCACTGATCTTGGTGCCTGCAGGGCTGTTTCTCTCACATACTCCCACTCTTCTCTTTGGCTGCAGTTGCTGTCATGCAGGAACTTTTCCTCTTTCCTAAATACTTTATCCCAGAGGTACTACCACTATCACTGATGGGCTCAGCTTTACCCAGCAGTGGGTCTGTCCTGGAGCTGGCTGGCATTGAGCATATTGGACATGGGGGAAGCTTTTTCCTCACAGAAACCATATGTGTAGCCCTCACCAAAACCTTGCCATGCAAATCCAATACAAACTCTTACAAAATTTTCAATATGATAAATCACGCAGTTAGGACAGCAAATTCTATAGGATGCTGTTCAACCTTGCGAAGCAACAGAAATCAAAACAGGCAGATTTGGAAGTTCTGTACCATGAAATGACTTTTCTGTATCATTTGTCCATGAGCAGACCACAGTTGTATAGCTGGCTGAAACCAGATTCAAAATCAAGAGACCACAGCTGTTTTCAGTGTCTTATTGTCTAAGGCAACTATCATGAAAACCACTGATTTTACCACATGTCCGAAAGGGGCAGCACTTCTCAGGGCTCCACACCTCCACCAAAGACATGCCTAGCATACATTTGAATTCAGGACAACGATGTATTTCACAAACTAAAAGAAAAGAAAGTTAAATAAAGACAAGTTTGTCATGTTTTGATGAATGGAAATATGAATCAAGATATAATAAATTCCTTAGAATAAATACTTTTAGAAAACACCTTATTCAAAAAGACTAACAACAGAAATCTAATTGTTATATATCAGGTGATGGTAGCATGGAGTACAAATATTCCAAGCAAACATTTAAATAGATTTTAAATATCCAGAATTTGGGGCCTGAAATTACTCATTTGTCTCCATGATACAGATATTCAGATCATGCTTTACACACAGGATTCTTTAAAGGTAAAGATTATTTGTTCAGGACTGCAGATGATACCATGCTTATATTGCACACGTGGAGCTGTATTTCTAATTCACCATTTTTGGCACTGAACCTTCACATTACAAAATTTTACATGTTCTCTATTATTTAGAATACCAAAATCAAGTCAAACTTACTACATTGGTATGTAGGGCAACACCTGTCAGTAGTGTTGCTATCCACAATGAGAACTTCTCCTTCTTGGCATTTGGGTATTTGATCAGAGCAAGGCCTGCATGCTGGAGAAAACATTTAAATTGAAAACACAGGATGAAATTTTACTACTCCTTATAAAACATTCCCATAAGTTTATCATAGATGCATATGAAAGAGAACAGAGGTGCTCTGCATTCATTGCTTACAGTCCCTATAAAAGAGGCTGATTTACACTGTAATTTGCCTTTTCCTTTGTTCCCTGCTATAAAGAATGAATACACTGTGACCAAACATGATTTTTCCTCCCTTTTCTGTTACAAAAAAATTTGCTATGCTTTCTCTCCTACTAGGTCAAACTGTTGTTTTCAGGAATCTTTGATCCCAAATAAAGGGCATCTCTTGTGATCCCATTGTCGTCCTCCCACTTGAACACATATGAAAACCAGAACAGGTACTTTTCAATATGTACAGTGCTAAGACTCATTTTACAAAAAATGAATTAGAAGGATGCTCTACAGACAGTGAGAAGAGACAAACAGCATACTGCTATCACATGATCAAAGTAATGCCCTCATTACTGTAAATAACAGGAGTGTAATTCATATTTTCTATTAACACCCAAATTTTTGCACATGGAAGTGCTAATCAAGGCAACTGGGCCTTTGAATCATAGATATCTATACAAAAATAAAGTAAGCTCAATAGAACCCGATTATCACATTGTTAGACAGAAGAGAACTGTATGGTAAGATTGGAGCTTCTATACTAATGTCAATAGTGAAATTTTATTATTGAATAAGTCATTAAAGGCCAAATACCAAAAGGCCTGAATAAATTTGCATAACCCTCACATATGGGATATTTGTCATTGATTAAGCAAACGTCAGATGCAGCAGAATATAGGGAGTAAAAGCATATATAATTTCAGTCATCTTTTAGATAAAATATTCATGCAGCTAATTCACACACTGTACATGAACAGACTCTCAAAAGCCCTGAATTCCCTCATCCATGGACTCCACCACCACTCTTCTATGTGACCCAGGAATATGACTCAGTTCCACAAAGCTGCTCTCTCACTCTTCATGGGCATTGCCATTTCTTATGTTTTATAAAATTAACGCCCATTGTTTGAACTTCTTTCAAGCCTTACTGTCTTGGGAGAGGTAAAGGAAGTAGAAGGAGCACTAAATGGTAAGACAATAATAAATAACACTGCATATGCAAAAACACTTATAGTCTCAACCAGTCAGGCTAGTGTACCACATATATAGGAAATGCAGCAGGTATTCTCCATCCGAGCAGCAATTAGTGTTTGATCATCTTGACAGCTTGGCATCTGCTCCACTGGTTCACATTTTTCTGGATCACATTCTGAAAAAGAACAACAGATGTATTTCTTTATATGAAGCTCAGCATTCCTCCTTTGTTATGCTATATCCCTAAAAAAGGCAGTGCAGAGCAGAAGATACTACAAGCTGCTTTAGAAAAAACTTTTAGTTGCTATCACAAGACAGCAAAGACATTCCTGCCTAATCGTTAAACACAAGACTCTACTGTATCTGCTCAAACTGAGGCACAGACCAACACGAAGCTTTTAGATTAAAGCAAATTTTGTAAATTGCCATACTAACAAATTATATCTACACTAACTTTGTGCATCTGAATTTGTCTGTTTAGTTTACTGAATGTCTTTTACAGGGTGAACTCTTACCTTTTCAAAAGAAACCTACCACAAGTGTATCTGGGACAACAGGATTCTTCACTGTAGTAAGCGACCAACTTTTCCAAGCCACTGCACTCAGGGATTAGGGGTTCACAGAGAGTCTGATTACAAACTGTTATATACAGGGGAAAAAAAGAAAATCTTCTAAAATATGCATTTTTAAGTTGAGCAGAGCAGTGACAAGCAGTATTTGCAGTTAGATAGCCTAAATCTCCAAATAACAACATGCACAATGAACTAGCAAAAAACCTCGAGGCCATACTTAGAAGTGCCCATTATTTACAACACTCTCCATAGAGGCAACATTAGAGTTGAGTCCTCATGAAAATTAAAAAGATTCATTCCTGTGGAAAACTCACTGCAACACCATATCTGGTGGGGAAAACATGGAAAGTGCATGCAATTTCTTTTTGAAGATGGGCTTTGTAAGCTAAGCAAGGATTAAAAGAAAAACAGCTTTTCTATCATTTTTTACTGCTCACTTTTGTAAATTTGATAAACTATCACCAGATCATGTTGTCTCAGGCTTACTTATATCTCTTGATTGTATTTTGATGTTAAAAATAAAACAATAACCTTTACAGCTGAGAGAAAGACAATTCATAGCCAATTAAACATAGTGCTATTTTAGTCCTTTCAGCCCTCATCTCTACCTCGACCTCTACCCCAAAACCTAATGGATATTGAGCCAAACAGTACCAAGTTTCTACAATTTTCTACATAACCTGTTAATTCAAACAAAAGTAATTTCCATTTGCTTCAGAAGTAGGATGCGTAACAGGAAAAAAAAACACAGAGAAGATATCTGCATATTACAGTGGCAGTAATCATAATCATGAAGGAATACTTACTACAGATCTTCTGAGGACAACACGTCTGATCATCAGGAACATGCAAGGCCACTTCTGCAAATCTCTGACACTCTAAATCATGGGTCTCTGAACAGTTGTACTCCACTGGAATAATAGTCTCGCTGCCAACGCACTTTTGCATACAGCATCCGCTCAAAGAAGTTTTCCAGATCTCACCCACCGCATGAGGTGTTCCTGAGCTGTCTGTACAAGCTAGACCAGGGCAACAGAAAACAGAAGTAATTATTTTTTACTTCAAATTTGGACCACCATTTTCTTCCATGGGAGGTGTGGATCTGTGAAGCATAAAAATCCCAGATTTTTAAAAGGCTTCATCTATCTCCATCACCCCATAAAAAAGTGAAAGAGGAGACGGTCTGCGACTGACACTCAGTACCCTCCAGATGATCTGAGCCTTCATTTTATATTTGTGTCTCCACAGCAAGGCCAGTCACTAAAAATCCCAATCCAATCCTTTGGTTTTAAAGCAATGACCTGAAGTTACCTTTTTATTTCACACAAAACTAAGTGAAAAGGAGGTCAAAACTAAAAAACTTAGGATACTAGAATGCATAAACATGAGCAAAGACTTCCCTTTTGAAGGGAACCCTTCAGCTGAGAGGTGAGAAAAACTGTATGTCACAAGGACATTCCTTGCTTGCTCACCTATACAATGAAAGTTTGCTGCATATCTAGAATCCTCAGCTGAATGACATATGTAGAAACCACACAACACCAAGCCAGAACTCAACTTATTAATAATGAAGTATCTGACCACCAACTTGGAGATAATAAAGAAGAAAATCACATCCAAATATACCACATTTTTCTTCAGGAATACAGACAGCAGTATGAGTTCGGTGAAGGATGGTCCCTTCAGCACAGACACAGCCTTCTGTCAACACTGAGCAGGAGTCTGGGGCCAGAGAAGCAATCTCGTTGTTCTGGCAACTCTCTGGAACCTCACAGGCAGCTATACAAGGCTGATAGGAGAAGTTTTCAGAGCAGGAGAAGGCTAGAAAGGAAATAAGCAAATCATACATTCTGAAGTTGTAACCACGTGAGGCAATGCCAAAGAAAAGAAATTATTGTCTTCAACTTCCTGTGTGTGCCAATTCAGTCGGATCTACCAGCCTGAAACACCAATACAGACCAGTAACCTTCTACATGACAAATTCAATCAAAAGGAATTTGCAAGTACTTTTACTTCTCTTCTTCTTGTAGGAACATTTTCATCAGGCTTCGCTTTGCATTTTGGCAGTAGAGGTATCAAACCATGTCAACAGTGTTGACACAAAATAATTCAAACTTCAAAAACATTTGTGAATACTACACAGATCAATAACAGTATTCTGAATAATTCTGAATACTTTTCAGCAGCTAAAGAAAATTCAGTGATTATGAAAGGGCAAGGCCTTGTCAATTAAAAAATGTAAGTGTAAAGGCTAATTCAGCAATGTTTTATGCGGAATAACATTGGGGTTAACTCATTACTATATCTAATAGATAACCATATTAGTTACCTTTGTGTGTGTATTATTTAGAGTCAGAGCACTATTAAATTTAACATTCTTTATATATTTATATATCTATATGTTTATATATATTTATATGTTTATATTCTTTATATTTACTAATGTAAATTCATTGGCATGTTATAGGAGCATGCAGGAATAGACTAAAAAAGAATCTCTTTTGGATTTAACTTTTGTTGTTGAAAACTCAACATGATCTTTCATTGGTTCAAAACAGTGATTAAAGCTGCATACACAGGGTAAATGGAGAATGACTACAATTGTCAACAGTGTAGTCGTGTGAACTACCAAAATATATGACCCTCATTGTCTAATGATACCTAAATAATACAGCAAAACCCCCTGGAATCATAGTAATGAGACAAAGTCCAGGTCACAAAGGGACTGCCTGCTCAAAAGTAATGGAGGTCCCAGTTTAGACTTTAAAGATTAGGAGAAGAGTTCGATTTTATTTAGCTTCTCACTACTATAAAAGGCCACCATGCCCCACAGGAAGTATCTATTAGAGTACTGTAATGAAGAACTTTAGTTCTTAAAAGTCAGTCTACAGAATATCAACACTTGGTGGCCACAAAGTCCAGCTGCAACCTCATGATTCTTCCTTACTAGGCATGCACCATCAGAGCTCACTCTGGTATAAAAATAAGTTTGATGTGTCCCTTCACTATAGCTGGAATACATATTTGCAGCCATATTTTGTAAGATCTCCTTTTAGGCAGTTACTTGCTAGTAAAATCCATGCAAACTGAAGAGTTAAAAAAATTAACTCTTTTAAAGCATTAGATGACATGACTATTATTTGCAAGGCATTACAGCACACCTGCATGAAGCCTGTACACATGTACACATCCTAAAACTCTATAGAAAGGAAACTACTTATGATTACTATGTACAGTGAGTTCTCTTATTTGGGGGGATCTTGCTTCATCAGTAAGTCTTTCCATTTTCAAGCACCCAACCCACAGACCTTCCTATGTTACCACTGCATGAGGCTTTTTCTAGGTGGTCATGGACAGCATAAGGAGATGCTGCAATCCAAGTACAGATACCATCTGGCCTTACATTTTAATATGCTGCTATGGGAGAATTCTTTTGCCTGGCTACACTAGCTCTCAGGTTTTGCTCCTTACTCTGCATCTTATTCAAAGGTGTTTCATTTCTCTAATCCTTTCTCCAAAGACACAGCTTTCTGCAGCAGCATCGAGCAGATACCACCAATTCAAAGTGCCATAGAATATTTTTTTTTTGCTTCCTCCTTTCCACAACGAATTCTGTTGTGCTTTGGTTTTAACACTGGAAAGCGGCTAATAGAAACAAACACTACATTGTAAGAGGATTTGACTTCTGCATTAATGCACATAAGAAACCTGAGGCAGACTTGCGAGCAAGGTTCTTCAGTTCACCTTTTCCATCTTTGAAGTGGCTGTAATGATCCTGATTCCTTTTGAACACTGGTTGGAATTGTATAACAAAAAATGCTGAATTTATTATCTCAATAATAATTCCAAAGTACATGAAGACTCAAGAGATATTGGCATTTTCAACTTACAACAACTCTTATGCAAGGCAAATTTTGTCTCTTGTGAGCACCTAGAGGTGCACATACATGCAGAATACTTACGGCAGTAATCAGAGCTCCTCCATTCTATGCAAATATTAAATTTGTTGCACATTGCCACATAGGCAGCTAGGGAAATGCATGGACTTCGAATGTACTCAGTGTCTTGAACCCATATATCACAGAACAGCTCAGGTGAAACCTAACAAAGAAAAAAAAAATACATGGCACCTTCATAGAGATTATGCCAGGTAGGAAAGAGACTGACCTTTTAAAAGATCAGCTACAAACAATGAAGACAAAAGTTCTTGATTGACAACACTAAGCCTTCATTGGTGTACAAATATAATCTACTAGTATTTAAAAGTAATTTCCTGAATGTTGTCATCCTTACATTCCTCGGTTCCATTTCTTCTAAGTGCTAAGGTAAAAGGTAATAGAGTTTTTCCAATAGAAGGAATAGTTACTTATTCTTCTTTATGTTTTTATCTGGTTTTGGCTTCTTCTTCAACAAAGTCAACAATACACAAAAAGTCAAATGGTAATGCACTCATATGGCCACAAATAATTTATCTGCACACAGAGTTTGTTATTTGCCTTAGGCTTGCTTTACAGGGTCTGTTCTATCCTTTCACATCTCTAAGCTGGAACTCTGCCTCTAGAGCCTTGGAAAATGTAGGTTCTCAGATTACCTACTGCAGTTTGGGACTTGTTAAATTGCTGAAGGCTTAAGAGTTAATTAGATCTTAAAACTATTTTTTTTTTTACTTTTCTCTACATCTTACTGATACAGTTGAATTAGCTGAGACCAGTATATGAATTAGGTGTTATTTCAAAACTAACAGAGATGAAGTTCTGAAAGTATTAGCTGCTTATTGCAACTCTCCTATCAAGCTGCCACACTCTTCAATCACTTTTATCTTGTAATTGTAGATACAGGAAAATTATACATCTCATTCAATAGCTGTGGTTAAACATAGTCTCACATTAATGAAATTATCAAGTATGCAAAATTATATCTGAACTGCAGCTCTCTCAAAATGTAAGCTTTGAAATAGTTAACATACATGAGGATGACAGCTGCTGAAGGTCTGGTTCAACACCATTCTTAAGCACTCTGAGCAGTCTGTGAGTGAGCAATTAGTTTCCTGATGCCTGTCTTCTCCAACATACTTTAACGTGCCTGGCACTTGCCAGCTGTCTATAAAAGCTGATGGTGAACTGCTTTTGCTTAAAACTGTCCTGTTGGGTAGCATCAAGTCATTTTCCAAGCTTCTATCACAAAACCCTGTGAATTACAAGAAGAAAAAAAAGAAGTAGGTTAAGACCATATTGTTCATTCTGAAGTTTGTTGAAAGTGGCATACTCAAACAAGTAAATAGCTTTTCAAAATCTTCTGCAACATGACAGTATCAAAGCTTACAACAGATGTAGAAAGACTTTGGTAGGATCAAAATACACAAAATTCAGAAAAATTGAGAAGAGTAAAAGTAAAGATGCATCTATGAGTGGAAATCTATTGCATATCAAAGGCCTGTTCAGAGACCCCCACTATGGCATAAAACTTCAGCCCTCAGTTGTATAAGCACTAAACAAAACTGTATTTTTAAAAAGGTGACAAAGCACCCCTGTGTATAGCAGGAAGTTAAAACTGTGAATGTTATCAGAAAAGGCAACTCCCATAAAATGCCGAGATATTTATCTGATACTGTACTTCAGAAATACCATATCATTCTTCTTCTGTTTCTGAGCAATCTTAAGCATCTCTCGGCTAAAGAACTACCATAAAAGTGCAACTTTTGGCACTTCCAGCTATAATCTATATTACCAATCAGCAGGGGGAAAAAAAAAGAAATATGAAACTTTTCTATATTCTCTTCTCAGAAGGCAGCATCACTTCTTTTTCCTGTTTTAACTAAGATAGGTGGCAATTTTGAAACAAAAGAAGCAACGTAACATGGAGAGTTAGTTTGGTCAACACAGAACATCCAAATATTACAGCGCCCTCCTCAGAAGGTCTCTTAAAAGATAAAAGGTAGCAAAAAAGCAGAATGATGGGTCAGTCCCCATATCTTTCTTCCTAACCAGTTTCTGAGACTTTTGTATCAGACTTCTAGAATGTTTTCTTCAGACATCCTCACAAACACAATCCTAAATCTTTATCTGCACAAAAACTATTTGTGCGTTTCATCCTTTTCTAAAGAACTCACCTGTTTCACCATTTTCCACAATTCCTTAGGACAAAAGCAAGTCACTGACAAGCAGTGATACAGCAGCAGGCATTCAGAAAGTAAACCAGGTTTTGAAACTTAACCATTATTTGATAAAAACATGTTTGAACCTTTTGAGGCTGTGAGTATGGTGCAGCACAGAGAGGAAGTACTTGATGGTTCTGAAAGACTTTAAAGGATTGTTGTCATGTCAGAGATGTCTTTTTTCACTTCTCTTACACAATGACAAGGAGGTTTAACACAGCAAAACTAAGGCTTCACATTTGTCTTGGCAGGATCTGGTTACAGCTAAAACTGACATTCTTTCCACTTTTTCACCAGTTTTGCTGTAGAGATGTCAATGTTCCCTTCCCACATCCCTCCTCTCCCACACCAGTTCTTCACCAGCTGCCATGTTTGGCCAATCCTTGTACTGTAAAAGACACTGTTGTCTCTGACACAAATCTTTCCAAGGGATGACTGTGCCACAAAACTCTAATGGTGTCTTGAGTTTCAGCATTTCCATGAAGCTGAGAAATGAGGATTTACCAATACTGCAGTTCAGATAAAAGACATCTGAGAAAGGTCAAATAAAAGCAGCAGAATTACATAGAAAGCACAGGAGACCAGGGCAGAATAACTTAGCCTGAAAAGATGCAGCATAAGAAGCTAATTTAAAGCAGGCTCTGTAAGTTGCAGCAGACAACACTGTGCATGCAGACCCATGCAGAGGATCCCAGTCAGAGGGAAATACCAGAAATACACTGCACATTCTCTGAAGAAGTTGTACTTGCAACATCATCCACAGAAATGTGTTGTCATCTAGTCAAAATGCCTTGTAAACCATGGATGTTCTCAATGCTCCCTATCACAGCAATCAAACAGATAAAGGCAAAAGAGACTTTCAGAATAACTTGAATCAAGATTACTAAAAAACCACAGTCTTTACTTGCTGGTTTCTCTTTGATCTAATTACAATAACACCTAGCCAAAGAGAGCAAGAATGATTTTGAAATCAAAAGGTAGGACAAATTACAGATAATAATCCAGTCTCAAAATGGCATGAATTCAAACTTTCTTTGTGAGAAGCCCATTACTGTCTTCAGGACTTGAAACTGGACTGAGCTATCACTGGTATTTGATACTGAGCTCCAGGCATTTGCCCTTTCTGAAACTGGAAAGATATCTGCTGTAATTATATGACCTCTTTAATCCTGGTTTCCAGCTCCAATTTACAGCAGATAATTTTACAGATTCAGCTAACACAGTCAGGATTTACATCAACAAATGCATGCTTGCAAAAGCTATAACATCCACAGCTTATTCAAGGTTATGCTTTTTAGAAATAAAGTAGGCAAAACTATTGAACTAACCGAATAGAGTACAACGTGATGTTTATTTAACCTGTTACTATTAAGAAATTCCCTCTGAACTATTTTTCTCCAACAGAAAAACTAAGAATAGTTCTCTCAAGTTAACATTTTCTGAGAATTCTGACCTTTAGAAAGTGAAAATAGCACATATGGCTTCCTATCAGATGGATATCAAACACTAAATCTGTAAATGACCTTATTTGACATTATGAACCTGTCTTACTTATTTGGACAGGAACAACACTAGGGCAAAAAGTGATTACAGGGATAGATATCAAACAATTTCAATAACTAACACAATAATAGATTAATTCTAATAATATCTTATCCTTAGAAATGTTCTGCAATAACAGATCATGTAATAAATAGTTTATACAATTAGGGAAATGCATCTCCCTAGCAAAGCATATGAATACTTTTATTGCTTGCACTGCTCTATACTTACCACACAGTCCCAAAGTGCTTGGTTCTTTGCTACTATTAAACTCAATAATCATCACACCTGTGTTGTGAAACCACTGAATTCTGATATTTGTTGGGGTCTCAATAGCATACTTGAAGCCTGAATCTTCAATTTTGTATCCATATTTTCTAACAGTAGGCCAAGCAGATCTTGAATTTACTGTTATCTAAAAGACACACAGATGAGAGGTTAATTGTCAGGTAGAACCACCAAGGCCAGATTGTCAGCAGCGTCAGAATCTAAGTCATAAGAAGTCATAAGAAATCAGGCACTGCTCCACAAAGATAACATAGGCACCAAAGGGACTAAGAGTTTATGTGCCTTGCTCTGTGACTTACCTCATTAACTGTCCTTGTATAACAGTTTGGCTCTTTGCATGTAGTGGCAGTTTACTAAATTATGAAATTGGATCAACAAATTAAATTACCTTTTTTATTCTACTCTAATCCTCAGTATCCACAAGGAGGCAGTTGACTACAGAAGTAAGTTGCTATCTAAAAGGAAAAGAAAAAGCTTCATAATACTTACTTTTCTACTTAAACGGTTGATAATAATTTGGTTTGATACATAGGTTAGGTTCAACATTGCCAGGCACAAAGAAGTTGAATTTGAATTACTCTGTGGAGAAAGTAAAAATACGTTAATTATTGTCACGATGACCAAAATCTTTATACATTAGCTGTTCGTAGGTACTGGGAAATTAAGGATTTCTGGGGGTAGATTATTAAGAGAGGAAAACTATTGCTAATTTCACACAGTTTCAAGACATGACTACCAAGTTAATCGGGATAGCATTCTTGCAAAATAAACAAGCAAAATACTATGACCTTGTTGTTTACAGCAACTACGCTGTGTCATACAATCTTGAAATTATAACAGAAATACAGGTTTTCAGGGGGAGAAAAAATGGTGGACTAGCTGTTTGAACACCAAAAAAATATGAACCACATATCTGAAGGTAAGCAAGAATAAGACTGGGAATGATGAATCTATAAGATATATGTACAGTACAGAAGCAATGGATCAGAAATATATGCATAATTCCTGAGCTATGAGGTGTTGAACAAAACAGAAAATACTAAATGCAACAGGAAAACAAATCTGAAAGTCAAACACATCTCCTTTTCCATATCAATCATATTGGGCTTCTGAATTCACCTTCCATAGGGTAGGTAATGGGGTAGGCAACTTTGTAATGGACATTTATATGGACACCAGAATGACCTAGCTTCCATAGAAGGGACTGGAATTTAAAGAGTTTTGGCAAGGTTTCTAAGAAATCAACTTTTTACAACAAAAGTCAATCCACACTACCCATCAGACAGGATGCCCATTAGGGTTTCTCCCTCCCATGTCAGAGACTTGGAAAGCACAGGGTGGTCCAATTCAGTCTGGCATTTCTACAGTCTTTTATGGCTCTGAGGATTGGTGTTTCCTGTGTAAATTTCTCCATATGAACATAGATAAAAATCGTGCCTCGAAATACACTGGTGGCACACTGGTACCACTACGGTGATACTTATTACATGACGGCACTCACAGAAAGTGACTGATGACCTGTACCCACTTAATCTCTCATCACTTTGTCTATATTACAGTAAGATAACATGGACCTACCTCTCATCTTCCAGCTGTCTCAGAAGGAACTATGCATATACAGTCATGTGACAAAGTGTTATACAAATCGTAAGTGTTGTAATATGCAAGTACAATTCACGGATATTGCACAGAAGTGAATAATAATAACCATAACTAGATAGCATTACTATGCTCTGGCTTTTAAGATGCATCTTAGTAGTAGTACCAAACATCTTCTGTTAGCTGATAAATGTTAGTTACCATTCTACAGTCAAGGACATGGATGGTTATAGTTTCATCTTGAGTTTGACTAACAATGTAGGATGCTTCTTTGAATAAAGCCAAATGATTTCCGTCATAGGTTACAATGCTCAGATCAGAGAAAATGGTGCAACGACCTAAGGAAAAAAAAAGTTTTTTTTTCCCAATTTTAGTAAATATTACAAAATATGAAGATAAACCAATAAATTTTAGAAGATTAACTAGCTTACTAGAGTTTCATATATGCAGCATATATTTTCAGCTATATTTGATACTATTGCATCTCTGTAAATGGACAGCAGAGTCAAATCCTGCATATTTCAGAGGGCCAACCTGCAGACCTCTGCAATCAGCTATTTCCTTACAGGTCTTGCCAAGAAAGGGTTTGCAATTTTTACAAATCCCAAACTAGGAAAAATCAAGAATTACAGTAGATCCCACCAGATCCTTAGTTCCCTTCTAGTCTTGTTCCCTAGGTGTAACGTTTTTATTTCCCAGCCTCACTGCTAAAGCTTCTGTGTTTCAAAGGGCTTAGAGTTCTACTCTGAGTTTTTTCAAGCTCTAGAGGACACACAAATCCCAATTGTTTATTTCTTCATACTTTCTTTGCTATTACAGATTAAACTGAATTTTCTTTAAGGTTAGGATTCTTTCTATCCAATTCTAGGTAAGTAATGGAAGCTGCTACTGTACAGAATCCCCAAACTGCTAACAGAAATAGTTAAAAGTCTGGGGAATCTTCTCATCAGATATAAAATGAACCAAAGAATCCACTGACTATACTGATTAAGTGTCCCCTGATTATACCAATGACAAGATGGGTCTAAGTCAGACCTGGACATACCCACTGCAGATACCTAAAGCTGAACAAGAGGAATATCTACATTAAAGGAGCATTTTGATTTAATTTTCCTAAATTTCATTAGACAATGAGAAACCCATACAGTGTGCATCTTCCATTTCAATGCTATGGTACAGAAGTGTCAGTTCTTAGCCTTCTTACACATGCACTAAATTGTTACCTAAAGTCACTTCAAAGGTACTGTATAATTAAAACTTACATGCACATTCCCACTTTGGGCAGCATTTGTCACCATTCATTTGAGCCGCAAATCCTAAAATTCCACAGCTGGGTTGAGTTGCGTTGTATGGGCAGTTCTGGGATTTATTAACTTGGATCAGTTGTCCATCCAAGCAAATGTGTTTTATGCACTCATTCTCTGTGATTGGCTAAGGCATATTTAATAAAAGACATAGGTTACCATTCTTATCAATCTAGCATCACAATATTGCAAAGCTTTTATTTAAAAAAAGGACTCACACTCTTCAGATAGAGAATACTGACACTGATGGAAGCTACAAGTGAAGAGCATGTTGAAAACCTGACCATTCTGAGGACAGATTAACACTGCTGTGCTTTTGTAAAGGTGAGAACAGCAGTACTGAATTTTTAACTTGACTTTGAAAAAAGTTGAGAAGGAAAAATATGGAAGGGTGCAAGCAGGAATAGTAACAGGGATCTCTGGAAAGATGTATTTTAAGGAGGGCAACATAAAAAAAGCATATAAAAACACTGCATTTTGACAAAAACAAACAAAGAAAACCAAAAGAAACCAAAAAAAACCCCCACATTCTTTTAAAGATGACACCTCAGAAAACTGAGGCCTGAAATTGAATATAGTATAGCATTTAGAAAAAAAAAAACCATAACGTGCAATAAAATCATCCAAGGTTTCAGATACAACTGATAACATAATTGGGCTCCCTACTTGATATAAACACTTTAAATCCTAAAGATCAAGGTATGGCTCACAACTTTTTTTTAATCAGTGTGTACAAGTAACTAAGACACATTCCAAACCAGACAGATAAAAATTTATTGCCACTCACTGTACAAGTTTGAAGAGTTGCTGTTCCTTGAGGCACCATAAAAGGTGATGCTGTGACTCCTGACACAGCTTCAGCTGTTGTCAGGCCATCAGAAAATGGTGTAGTCAAGCCATGAGGTGGTCTGGTAGATAAATAGGAAAACGAGGAAACTGATGGAACTGTTGTGTCATTTAGATGATCAGATATCATTAGCAGTGAACTCACAGAAGGTCTTTGCATCTCAGATGATATTTCAAGTTTTGAAGTTTGAGTAGCACTGGCTGATGACGGAGCTATAGAAGAAAACGGTTTTGATTCAGAAGATGAATGTATAGTGGACAGAACTGAAGTTGCGTTTGTGAAATATGGAGAGTACAGTGTCTGAGGTGTTTCTGGGGTAACAGTAACACCCAGAGTAAGGACCGGTTGGACTTGCATTGGTAATTGTGGCTCTTCAGAATCCACTGTGTCGAGGGGCACAGCTTCTTTTGCTTCTGAAGTAGCAGAAAAAGAGATGGGCTTCACAGAGCTTGTGATGGGTTCTGTGACTGCTTCTGCTTTGCCTGAAGTTGTTGATACAATACTAAGATTTTGCCCAGCACTGCTTATCTTGGAAGAAGCTGAAGCTGATGAATGGGCCACACTTGACAGTGCTGTACTTGCTAGAAATGAGGAACTGAAGGTGGTTTTCTCTGTATCACTTTTGCTTGTTAACGTGGATGACCCACTCCCCATCACGATGGGGATTTCTGTTGTTTCTGGTAACAAAACCATTGAAGAGGTTGACTTTGAATCTGGTGAAGGTGAGGTTGTTTCAAGTGTTTGACTTGAATCAAGTGATTCAATAAATGATGCCTGGTGTGTGAATTTTAGATCTGTAGCTGCCTTTTGTGTGGAAAACAAAGGAAATGGTTCTTTTTTAGCTGTTGATAAAGAGAGGGGAGTTACAAGCACTTCTGGGGAGAAAGGGGGAATTCTAGTGCCAAAAATCAAGTCAGCTGTTGTTCTAGTTGGGACTGTAGACTGCAAAACAGAAGTTCTCAACATGTGTGCCTGCATGACTGAATCAGTTAAATGTAAATATTTTTCAGTTGGTAAAATAACTTTTGTAGGACCTGCTGGGGTAGGCAATGTACTTGTATGAATGCCTTCAGGTAGAGAGGTCATTAAGGGGTATAAGGAAGTCAGTTCTACTGTGGATTTTGTTAGAGTTTCTGCAGGATACTGGTAAACTGGGCTAGTGCTTTGGCTTGTCAGTGAAGGTTCAGAAGTCTGATGACCAAGTTCCATAGTCTTCTGAGTAGAAAAATGTGGTATAACCATGGTCTGTACTGGAAGTTTATCTCCTGAAGATGTCTGCCAAGAGACGAAGCCTTCTGAAGATGGAGGCAGGGATGGCTGAGCTGCAGCAGCTGTAAGTTTCACTGCCTCTGTTGTACTTTGGACTGTAGGTTTTAATGCTGTAGAAACCATTTTAGTTTCTATTGAATATTTTGGTGTGGCTGTTACTTGCGGTATCAATTGTGTTAAAGGAGGTGAAGAAACTGATTTATCTCCTAGATACTGAGAGGTAGAGAAAGTGAGAGCCTTTGTTACTGGAAGTACAACTGAAGGGGACAGAGAGGATTTTTCTTTGCCTGTCATTATTCTTGTGGTTGTTACAAGCTGACTGCTGAATTCAGAAGTTGGGAAGATGGTGGCATTAGTGATACTCACAGTGGCCTTGTCTGGTGATTTTTCATGTGATACTGTTGTTACTGGACTTGATTGTTCTGTGGTAGTGGATAGAACAGTCAGCACTGGAGAGGTCTTTTCTGTTGTTAACATAGATTTTTCTATAGTTGCTTTTGGATAGATTGTTTCATGGGATGTCATGGGACTGAGTGTTGTAAGTGATGCTTCTTTTCCATCAGAGGGTAGTGAAGGTAGAGAATGATTTAAAGAGATTAGAGAACCTGATGGTGAAAAAGTCAAGGCAGACGGCTTTCTAGTAGAGATGGTACTAATACTTTCCATTAGTGGTTTATCAGGCTGTTTTGTGAACAATGTGGTTTCAGTGCCACTAAGGAGAGTAAGTGGAGATCCAGTAATGGATGTTCTTTGAGATGATTCTCTTTCTGCAGCTACAAAAGGAACTGTGGTGGTTTCTTTGGTTTCCATTGCTGATGTGGTAACACTGCCTGAATATGCTGAAGTGCTTGTCTTCACTGCACTTGAAAACAGAGTTGACTTGTACTCAGTAGATATTTTTCCAGAAAACAAAGTTGACTTTGCTGCTGATTCCAGAGGGGATGTTACTCTGGATGTTACCTTAACAGACAAAGGTGTCACTCTGATAGTCTCAGTCACAACAGGATATTTAGTGTGTAATGTAGTCAGGAACTCTGTTGTGTTTAGAACTGTGTATGAGGGATATTCTGTAGTTAAAACAGTTTTAAATGTTTTCTTTAATTCACCTGAAGCTGAAGAAGCAGGAGTAGGAGCGGAAGGTCTTTTTGTAGAAAGAGTGAAGGATTTTTCAGCTGTCAAGCTAGGGTGTAGTGAATATGGCAGGGAATAGGAACTGGATGCTTGCTCCACATGAGATGTTGTTTTGGGAATTTCCTTTTCATGAGTTATAAATGACAACAAAGTTGGTTCTGATGATCTCTCTTGAGCTTTTAGAGTTGTCTTCTGTGGACCCAGAGTTTTAGTGAAAGGTACCTCTGGAGTACCAGTCAGGTGTTGAACCATTACAAAAGGAGGTTCTATAGTTGCCTTGCCTAATGAAACAGGTGGCGTGGATGTTGGTGAAAAGGTAGTCTTGGTGCTTTGCTTGGTTAAAACAGCTGCTGCTTTTGTTGTTGAAGATGTTGGTTTTAACGAAGATGTAGTGAGTGCAGGAGAAAATGATGTTACTGTAACATTGGCTACTGTGCTAGAAGACTGTTCTATGCTGATTTTTGTCCCTTCTGAAGTTCCTGTTAAGTTTCCTGGTGCTGTATAGGAAGGCACATGCAGAGGTGGCACTCTGGAAAACTGTGGCACATAAGCAGAAGTTTTTTCTGTTATTGATTCAAATGAACTGGGTGTAAACCTCGTAACTCCTTCTGGCTTTACTTGTCCTTCTCTTGTGGGAAGAGTTCTTGTGGCTATTTCTGATATTTCCATTATTTTAGTTTTGACTGGCATTTCTGTTGTTTTGAGTGATGCGCCCGTAAAAACAGAAGTAGAAATTGGTTTGCTTTCTGATTCTGTGCTTGTAGAGACTGCATGTGTAGCAGTCAGTATCTGAGGCTCTGTGGCCCTCAATAGTTTAGTGGAACCACTACTGGTCAGTTGTATCTTTGTGAAAGTTTCTGAACTGACAGTCAATGGAAACAAAGGATAAGTGTCAACAGAAGCAAACAAGCTTATATTAGATTTTGTTGTCCCAGATATTGCTGCAGTGCTTCTCCCAGATGTCATTTCTGTTGACTGTGGTGAAATACTTGATGATAAAGCTATGGTTGGAAGTGTTGCATTAGATGTAGCAGCCGAAAATTCAGTTTTCCCTGTAGTTGCAGTGGGTGGCAATTTTGTAGCAAGAGTTGTTTCCACCTCCTTTGCTTCAGGTAGAGGAAATGAAGTTAATGCTTCACCCATCACTGCCAAACCTGCGCTGGATGTTATGTGTGGAACTGCTGGTGTTTGAATGCTGGGAGGCAAAGGTTGACTGTCATCTGTAGGTTCAATGCCTGAAATCAGACACAAGAAAACAGTCTGAAATACGTGAATAACTATAGTGATGAAGCTAACAGGGTTACAGGTTAGCTGATCTTTTCACCTGCCTTTAAACTTCTACAACTCATAGGTAAATTAAAAAATAAATTCACTAAATCATTTGCTTTATATATAATGTTAATGGAATGTTTTATGAACTTCAAAAACAAGTATGTTCTTTCTTCACTTTTTGTCTTGTAGTTTTGAGGAGTGAAATTATTTTAACTAAAGTCTATGTTTAGTGAGCTCATGATTCATATAACTAAGGTCATAGTTACACAAATGTAGGCACTGATATTTGAAATTATGACTAAAGAACTGGGAATTTGATAAGCTAAGTATAATACATAATATACATAATTTTTCAGACATACAGTCTTCAAAATACACGCATCTTTGAGTGATTTCATCCAGCAACATATTGAGAGGGCAGGCAGGGATACATCCTTCCACTCTAAAAGAAAAACAGTTATTATTAACCAGTTGAACAGTATCTTCTGGATTAAGCATTTAACTTCAGGAAAACAGAATTTACATATAAAATGTCTGGTTCACCTCAGTGTACTCCTTCAAAATGTCATTGCCATGACTTCCATTCCCACTCAGATCTAAGCTAAAGCATGAACTCCATGACACTCAGCCTTTGAAAAGAACAGTTGCAGGTTCAATAGTGAATACTATTGTTTAAGAAATACCAAACATTTTTACTCCTGAAAATCCAAGTGCCAGTTTTACCAGGTTTAGCACAAATTCCAGCTGGGAGGAAAAAGCAAGGACAGATATGGCTGTTGCAAGGACATAATGGAAAAGCAGGGGCACAACTACTTGAAACAAACTTGGAATAACCTTTCTTTATTAATACCTCCCAGATTGTAGACATACAAATATACTAGTCATTCCAGAATCTGATAGTACACTAAGGACTGAAATGCCAATTTTATGCAGCTGCAGGAGCAGGTTTTAGTCTTTGTATTTTCTCTTTCCCTTACCTCCTCACACAAGAACACAGTCCTGAAATACTAAGCCCTAGTCCCTTATATTCTTACTCTCCTGCTTAAGTATATTGCCCAAATTACAGACTTTTCCATAAAAATACAAATACTTACTTCGGTACTGTCTGACAGTTTTTTCCCAGTGGGTCCCTGCATGTCTTGAAACAAGGGCTTGTACAGGCATCATAATGCCATTCACATGTAGAATGGGACAGAAATTTAAATTTGACATCTGAAAACCAAAGAAGATCTGTTATTCTTATATATTTCTAGAAACACTCACAGATACTTATCACTAAGAAGCATACTTTACATTCACTGCAGCTCTAAATCTGCTACTGTGTCTACCTGTATTCTCCACAAATAAAACTGGTAATATTTTTCAATGGCTAAGGTTTTTTTAAAACATAGGAAAACAGGTTACATTTATGCAACATACATTAGAATATGTTTGATTTACAGTATATTTTACTCTTTATAGTATAAAAAACACCACTGAATTAGACACATTTACTGTATATTACAATCACTTGGAAAAATAAATTAACAATGAAAGTATACGTTTAGTTATTCAAACAAAGTGCAAATTAAGATTATGTTGTTCCTGTACAATTTGCTATTAGAGTCAAAATTGAAAGCACCACTTGTATGCACTGATAATCTTTATAACACATCACAAGAGCTGTTTACTTCATGTGTAACACTTGCTGATTTAACAGAGGTGCACATAATGTGTAGGATACAACTGTATTTTAAAAGCCAAAACAAAACACCATTCCAATCAGAAATAACGCCAATTAAGTTCCTTTAAAGCAGTATATCTTAATAGCTGATCTTCTCCGAAACAGTGTAAGACAGCCACTCCAAAGAGAAACTAATTCAAACCTGAAAACGTTCTGAATCTGAAATTCTAACTGCTTTCATAATGAACAGAGCAAATCACATAAGATGAAACAAGTAGTCTTACAAAGCTTAAAACACATACTTCACCAAACAAAACAGTACCAACAATGAATATGGCAAATTTTTAAAATATCAACCAAAAGACAACAAAAAATCAACCCATCTTTAGAACACTGCACAGACAGTACTTATTGAAAGATTTCCAAGTCACATAATGGGAACACAAAGTACAAATTCAGACAGAGGAACAGTTAAACTTCAAAGTGAGAATAAACAAAAGTAAGGATCAGCTATACTTCCAGTACTTACTAAATTATGCAGAAACTTTACAAAATTAACGTAAAGAAGAAACAGAGTGAGTGTAAAATCTGAAAGAAACAAATTCATGGCAATCATCATGTGGGTGATGTGCATTTTTACATTCAAATGTACTATTATGTTTTCTCTTTCACTGCAGCCCTTCCTTCTCTGCTTGCAGAATGGTTTCCTACACGATACTAGATTAGAGCAGTGACTCTTCAAAGACCTGCAAGATTTACACAATATATCTGTATTTCAGCACCTGAACTATGACAACCCACCCCAGATTCTTCTAGTACCAATAGGGCAGGGCAGCGACACTTGCCTACACTTAGACCTGCAGAAGATGATCATAATATATGGATCCCCTCTAAACTGGTAAACCTGAGCTTAGAGCAATGTTGTTCAGAGCCTACAAAGAGTAACTGCTCTTAATGTTTACATTAAGTACCAGAAAGAAAATTCTAAGTGTTTAGAAAGACTTTCCAGTTTTGATCTTGTGAAGTCTTTTTTCTTTTAAAGTTTTGCTGATCTTTGCTTGACTGAGAGAAGAAAGTAGCTCTTTTACATCTTCTTGAAGACAGTAAATTTTTCTGTGAAGATAAGAAATTGTCCTTCCTGCAATTTAGGGACATCTCTACCTGCAAGTAATCATCTCTCTGTCATTATTAAGCATTAAGGTCTTCTTTTAAAATACAAATAATTCTCTTAAAAATAGGAATCAAACTCGGACAAAAGGGTGTGCACGTTGCCATCTAGCGTTATACCCTTTACATCTTACTTTATCCAGGGACATAACTTATCCCTGATTTTAAAAAGATCATTCTTCCAACAGCAACAAATGCATTTATAAAGTCAGGTTCTGCTAAGAAGTTAAGTACATGTCATGAATTCTTCTGTGACCTCTTTTAGTGAAATCAATTTAAGTTACTTAAATCTACTGTAGGAAGGGAATTACTTGCAAACATTTTGCTGACTGATATATGGGGTTTTGTATGCACTGACTGGTCACACTGGTAAGGTTTAAGGACAAAAGAAGATACATGACAGAAAGATAAAACACATCAGAAACCTGTTGGCACAGGCAATCACCAAGAGTAGTAATAACCAGCAATAACAGTAAATCCAAGCGGAATCTAGGAAATCTCAGTCATCAGCCTACTCTAGCTTAAGTATGGAGACAAATCCACAACTTTTAGCTCTTGCCACAAAGCTCACCACTAACCATAGAGTAAGTTTCAAACACAATAAGGGTACAAGCTTTGCAGAGGACATACTGTAACCCAAAGAAGAATGATAGTTTCTCAGTTTAGCAGAACAGTGATCATAAATTAACACTTCCAAGCACTGGAATTAACATACCATCTCCCATTCTCCAAATGAACTTTATGAAATGGTAGTCATGTTTTCCTCAAGCTTTCCTACAGATTAAGTTCACTGAGTTTGGTGCTGTAGCGTGCCTTGGCAGGAATTAGGGCGAATTTCTACACAAAGGCAATTGATGTACAAAATAGCATTTGGTGAGTGTTTCATAAATGCTGCTTTGAGTCAAAAATGCAGTCATGTTTCTCTGCAAATTTTGCCCCTACTTCTGCAGAAAGAGCTATGGACAACAGATGAATTCATGAACCTGTTCATAAAAGTTGCTTTCAAAGAGCTGTAGAACCACTTGACATTTCATTTTCCAGTCAAGAGATTTTAGAGAATTGAGTATACCAGGCTAAGCTGTATTAGTGTGTAAATTACATTAAAGAGCAGATCAAATCCCCACAGCAAGAGTAGAATATATTGTAAGAATCGGTTTCCATTATCTCAAAGTTTTTGGTATAGCGAAATTTGTGCTTTGTTATCAATTATGGAAAAATGCCTTTCAAGCATCAGAAGAACATCGGTTCAGTCATTCATCATATTTAAAGTTTTTTAGTGTTGTCAACATCACTTCTGGAATACCTAAGCATTCCAAGAACCTAACACTGGCTGCAGAAGCTACTGTAAAACAAAACAAATCACACAGTGCAACCCCCTCTACTCTGCACTGATGTGGTCTCACCTCAAAGCCTGTGTGCAGTTTTGGGCACCAGAAGATTAGAGAGCATCCAAAGGAGAGCAATGAAGATGGTGAAGGGCCTTGAGGGGAAGCCATATGAGAAGCAGCTGAGGGCACTTGGTCTGTTCAGCTGACAAGGGGAGACTGAGGGGAGACCTCATTGCAATTTGAACTTCCTTGTGAGGGGAAGAGGAGGGGCAGGCACTGATCTCTTCTCTGTGGTGACCAGTGACAGGACCCAAGGGAATGGCCTGAAGTTGTGTCAGGGCGGGTTAAGGTTGGATATTAGAAAAAAGTTCCGCACCCAGAGGGTGGTTGGGCACTGGAACAGGCTCCCAGGGAAGTGGTCACAGCACCAAGCCTGACAGAGTTCAAGAAATGTTTGGACAATGCTCTCAAGGCACATGGTGTAACTCTTGGGGTTCTCCAGTGCAGGACCAGGAGTTGGACTTTGATGATCCTTGTGTGTCTGCGCCCCTTCCAACTCAGGATATTCTACAATTCTACGAGGATGCAGTTCCTGCTTTAAAAGTTAAAACTAAGTAGAAATTAGACAGAAAACGCAGGGGAGGAGAAACAGAGGCACAGCACTATGGTCTGAACTAACACGAAGTCAAGAATAAGCCAAGAGAACAATAAAGTACATCGATACCTAGCTAAAATAATAGATAATTTTGCTTTTTTTGGTGATCTGTATATTAACTATGACCTAAATACCCACAATCATTTAATCTTTAGTGTATAAGGAAAAGCAGTAACCACATGTTTTAACAGCCATTCAAGTACCTGTCTCCCTAAACTGAGGAAAATATTCCTTTCAGTCTCTGAACTGATTTTAGACATTAATTTTCACACCAGATCAACCTCAGCTTTGTTGTTACTACAAAACCGCAATTCCCATGACTGAAACCACCACAGCTCAGAAACTCTGGATTTTGCCAGTGTCATGGCACGAATTCTTTATGCTAGCCAGGATGCTAATCAGCCACCTCCACCACATGCTTCCCATTTTTTTAATACTTAAATTCCCCCTCCAGCAATCAGTAATATGAGCTTACTGTACTCTGTGCAACAGTACAGTTCATTCACAACAAAAGAATGATCCACAGTTTACAGACAATTAATCAAGCTTCTGATATCAGGCATGTGTTCCTCAAAAGGATTCGTCATGGCATTTGAAAACAACCATTTATCTCCTAGTGAAGTCTACCAGCATTTGTCTTCTCTTTGGTGACACAGCAAATCCTTTACAAAATGGTGAATTATGTCCTGGGTGACACTCACTGCAGTTGATACACCAACTGAGCTCACAGTTCTCTTACTTAACAGGAGCTGAGCATGTCAACATATCACAGCACTGCAGAAAATTTTGGTATGAATGCAGGTATTCACATAGCCAAAGACGATATATTAAAATAGATTCCCCAATTCCACTGCTTTCTCACTTTCTTGGACATCAGAGAAGCATTTTCTTCCCTGTAACTAAGCCACTCCTTTGTGGCTTTCAAAAATAATATTGGGATAACAAGAACAGTTGCTACCATTTAATGAAGAATTTTAATTTCTTTATCACTGACAGACTAGGGTGTTCTGTTGAGTAACAGTGACCTTTCTTCTTAGTAGCTTGGCCACCTTTTTGGTGTTGACAATTCTAAATGTTCAGAAGTCCACACCACTTCACTTTTTATGCTTTTACCTCACAGAGACAAAATTTGCCATTGTTACAATCTGTATATAATGAATAATTACATGTTATGCTTCAAAAAATGGCTGTTTACTTAAAAGTAAAAGCTAAAAATTTGAAATGTTCTAATGTTGATAAAAGGTTGTATTTAAAACAAAGATTTAAAATTTAAGGAAATAATTAAGTACTTGGATTTTAATTCTTACATGATAGTTTTTTCTGTTTCGCTACTTTTCCTTAAAATTCAAAAAAAATCCAATAGGTACAAACATTGCTTTAGAATCATTTCTATTTATAACAGTAGCAAAACTCTGCTTAGTAACTTAGATTGCCTAGCTCCCTAGTTACAAGTTTAGAAACATGAAATCCTATCTACCCTCTTAACGCACACAAACTACCAGCAAACTCTGCTCATGACTTCTAAGTTTCTTCAACAAGAAATGTAAGCAAATATCACTGGAAAAATTAAACTCCGTGCCCAGCCAAAACATCACTGAAAACAAAGTGTAATTATCTACCTCTCAAATGCTTATGGTTCAGTATACTATTACAATGTTAACTATTTAATCTCCTCCTACTTATTCAGTCAAAAAACAGGAGGTAAAATGTTTGTGTTTGTAGTATAAATAGGAAAGATGTTAATCTGCAGTAACCTCAGTCTGATCCCAAGAGCTGCCAAAGCAGATGTGCTCGTTGACATACCTGGGATTTGCAGGTAAAACAGCACTTGCTCAGGATTATCCAAGTCCCAGGGCCCATGTCATGATCTTTTGGGCTGACAGAGTACATGAGCTCTAATGAAACCCAACAGCAGCTCATTTTGAGTAAAACAGGACATTCTAGAAAATGAATTCTACTGATGGAAATGGATTAGAGTAACCTGAAGTTAAAATAGTCAAGATAGAGTATCATGTATTAATCTTGTTTGAGATGAAAGACTGCTTTGTAAAAAGAGGGTTTTTTTAAATTTTCAGGTTTGTGTTATGTTTCTGAATGTGATTTAGTTAGTTAAGATACAAGCATCAAAAAAACCCCAGAAATACTCTGCATCAAACTTAAACATTGAAAAATACCTCTCTGCAGTGTGCCTGTACTACATGTATCTTGGAGTTTTAATTTTAGCTGAAAATTCTCTCTAAAACAGGCCTTATATTTACAGCAAGTTAAAGCACATAACTAACATTATTAAGAACTTTGTTGCAGAATTTGTATAGAGCAAGTCACATTTTTATAACACACATAAAAATAACTTAGAGTGTTCTTAAAGAGGTGAAAATTTTATGAAAGATAAAAGGTAAATAACTTGAGTGCATTATTTTTAAAAAAGTTAAGAAAACTGCAGCTTTATCCATAAAAAGATCATTGATTCCCTGCATATGCTAATCAGTGTATGTAGGGAATTTCCCAACGATTTCAAATGTGAATTGATCGCTCTTACATGACACCTCTGTGTTTGTCCATGTGGGAAGGCCAAGCGCGTTCTTTCTTTTGACTAAATACATACCCATCCACTTGTCAGGTAAAAATTCCTGAATAGAATGCAAAAATGTATTTGCTTGCAAGCAAGTGTATGCTAGATATTAAAATTCAGTTATCAACTCAGTTTCTGCAAAAGTTTGTGGGAACAGGACAGTAGACAAATCTAAGCATGTGGAAAATAACAGTTTAAAGCTGAAGTGATGCATGAAAAACGCTTTGCAGCCTTAGTCTATGTGCTATTATATAGTGCAAATTACAGCTGAAGTATTCCAATGCGACACTATTTATCGCAACGAAAGTGGAAAAAGTGACTCGTCAGATGACTTTAAGCAGATATGTATCTATTGCTGTGATGATCAGGTCATTTAAAATTCTTCCTTTTGAACGTGCGTCATAGAGCATGAAGAAGTCTCATGAGGAACTTTCTGGCCAAGGGGATTTACTGGGCCTATTATTCTGCTCCCGATATTTATCCTCTGATTCCGCAGGAATAGCTGTTCCAGAGTTTCTGATCTAATATGCAAAGCATTTACAACAGTCAGCAGGAAACTCAATATGCTTTTGCCTGCGCACTCTGGAGCTGGTGTAACTTTTCCATTAACTTAAACAAATGCTGCTGTATTTTTAGACCATGTAATTACCCTACATCAGCAGCCTGGCCCTTGTGAAAGTACACTGGAGAAAGATTCGAGCCCTATGTTTCTCTGCTTATAAAACTCTGAAACCCAAGCCCTCGGATGTGGTGATTAATGAAATACCTCTTGATCATTTGATCTGATCCCACTTGCTGAGGTAAATTGTTTTAGTTTTCCATTGGCATAGATAGGATTTTTTGGTATAATGACTGGAGGGTAAAGACTTCACACTTGAAAAGACATACCACTCTGCGTTAATGGATGACCACTGAGAATTGGAACGTGTTTTAACCTTCTTCATTCCTCCCTCAAAGATAAAAGACTGAGGAGATATTTTTGTTACATCCAGAAAAAGTTCCTTGCTTGAAATGCTGTACGAACATCCTGGTAATAGCATTAGCTCTATAATTCTGCTGTCCAAAAACCTCAACAGCTCTGTGATTACAACCATTTGTCAAGAGGCAACAGGCATTTGGCAATGACAAAATCTGTCATTTTTCTGAAGTTGGAGTGTGCCAGTCAACAGCTGCATTAGGCTGTCAGCATAATGTACTGCAAAACATCGGCAGATTCACAATGACACCATTAACACTTTAATTCAATGTTTTGATAACAAGAAGCTCCACGAGGCATACAGTTGGCCTCTTCTATCATAGAAGTCAGGGGCTGCTTCAGGTTTGTGTGTGCCAAGATTCAACATGGTCACTGTAAAACACAGCCAGGCCATGCTTCATTTGATATGAAACTTCATTTTCTTTCTTTGCTTGTAAAACAAATTTCAGAGAATGAAGAAATTATTTTTAAAAATAGTATTGCCAGGAATACTTATTAAAATACTCCTGCTACGCAAATAAACAAATTGCTAACCCATTTAAAACTACAGCACAACAAAAAGCTTTAGAACATAAAAATAAACATGTGCAGTGATCTTGGAAGTTTATATACCACACAAAGGCCAGTGGATTCAGCAAGTGGGTTGTCGCTGAATTTCATAAAGTGATACAAATACATTTGATGTATCTGATATGTCAAGGCAAACAAGCTAAAGCAAACAGTAGTTTCTTGAATAATCTGCTTTGCTTTATTTTATAGGCCAATATAACTTCTTGCGTCTTTTTCTTGACCTGTAGAGGCAATCTTCATAGCAGTGCATGGTTCTCAAGTGTTTAGGAATAAATAGCTAAAATAAAAGACAGTTGTTCTTATTCTTTCTTTTCCTTAATAATCTAAAAAAGAAGCTTGATTGATTCATTATTTTTTAGGTTTGTTGTTTTGGTTTTTTCCATCAGTTCTTGTAGGAGCAACTTCTGTAGTCATCTCCTATGAAGGGTTCTAGGAGTGAGTATCTTCTTCATTTCTGATCCAAATGTCTCAGTGGAATGAAACTACTACGGGAATGGAAATCTCTCAAGTAGGTAGAAACACTCCCACAGCAGTCTGGATTTTGTATTCAAGAGCTGTAGCTGCTAAAGAAGCATCAGGACATCTATATCCTCAAGGAGAAGTGAATACGTCCAACTAGATGATGACTGAAACACTAAGGGTTAACACCCCAAAAGGCAGAGCATCCCTGAGTGGGTAGTCAATAAAAGTCAAGGTGTTTTTCAGGGGGAACATAAGGTTTGGAGGTGTAACCTACAGGCCATGTCATTAGCACTGAATGGCATGACTTCTGAAGAGGCTACAAAGCTTGCAATGAGAATGTACTGTACAGAAATCTCTCTGTTGACAGCAAGCAAAGGACAAAAAAATGTCATCCACAGACCTTAACTTTTAGAGATCCATTCTGTTCTTTTCTATTACCTTCATTAATCCATTATTCACGAGCAAGAATTTTCTACTCCTTAAGCATTTTATTACCATCTACACTAGGGATATGTATTTTCAAAACTAGTTGGCACATAAAACTGTGTTAAGGTATTTAATGGCTTTTCACAAGAAAACAATCTCATCTTCACTACAACACTCAGGGATTTTATAATCTTTTAAGATTTTGAGCCTGCACGTCATGGAGTACCCACAGCTCCATGTGATGTAGGGGAAAAATAAGCAATCTCATAAGCTCTGAAAATAGCAATACCATTTAGCCTGGATTTTCACAGGAAACAAACTGCTGCTCATAAAATTAAATTTTAATTACCTACCTACAAGTTTAAAAAGGGTTGACAGTCTGAACTCCTCTGAATGATGGTACTTCAAAAGTTCAACTGAAGAGGCTGAAAGGTGAATGAAATACCCCGGCTTTGCAAAAGACTCAAAGGAACTGTATCCTGAAAGCCATGTATTCTTGTGAATGACAAATGTAGATCTGTTGTGAAACTCTTCAGTTTTTTTCCATTTAGAAAGAACAAGAGTATTATTGGAGACCAAGTGAAGAAAATAGTTTGGCCTCTCAGCTGTTTCAAATGAAATCAAGTTGGAATCTGAAAAACAAAACAAAACACACAGAACTCATTTCCTTGCTGATACACACATAATAAACTAAATTCATTCTGATGTACTACTAGTGATATTAGTAGTGTGAGGAATTAAAACTGACTTGGCCTTTCCAGTGAAAACAGCCTGAATTTTGTAAGAAAATACACTATATATGGATTTCAGAGTGCTAGATTGTGATGGATATTTAGTTTTCCAAATGCTCTGCAGATTTCAAGAGGAATAAAAGCAGATTAAGACCTTTGCCCACACCAGGATAAAGGAATAGAGCCCTGCAGTCAAGCAGAACTTAATTTACAGTCTTTGCTAAGCCATTTATTTAATAAAAACTTAAAGTTCATCTGACTAGCTTTACAAGTAACATGTGCCATCACAAATTTATAGCTTAGGAGCTCAGCCTTTCATTAAAAACAAATTACAAAATGTATTTTGCATTCAGGTCCCTAGTCCTTCCTCTAAGAATGTTACCACAAAGTCTGTTTTCTGGCAAAGGTCCCCTCATGATACCTTACCCTGCAAGCAGCACTGCTGATTTCAAGCAGCCTCTGTACAACCAGTTGCAGAGAGGCAGATCTTGAGCCAGTTACAGCCATCTGTTGCTCACAGAATTACTTCTATTTTGTTATGAACTGCTATTCTCTTGAAAACAGCCATTAATCTACTGTAAAATCAACTAACTCTCCAGGAGTGGGTAGTGTTTTTTGGGAAAAAAAAGCCCACAAAAAACAATGCATAGAAAACAAATTATCTCTATTAAAAGAATATCTTATCACATTGTGGCACAGCACCTGTGAAAGACCACCTTGTTTTTGAGCATTAAAACCTCAGTTAATCTGAAAAACCTAGAAATACCACTGAACATCCTTTTTTTAGTTGTCCATAGCAAGAAACTATTTAATAAGTAACACTGGACAGCCAGTGTGATTTTTAACATCTATTATATACCCAATCAGTGCATCAATGCCCAAAACTCTCTATCGTCCATGAATGACCTACAAATGACAAAAGACATGCATTTTGCTGATAGCCTAAAGAATCAAGAGTTTCCTATAAATGCTGTACCATATTGATCATGCAAACTCCTCCATGGCCAAATTGCAAAATTCCATTTGTTCAAACTGGACTGTAATGCACAAATTCTATTTGCCAGGTTAAATTCTGAGCAAGAGGTTTTCATATTGGAATAGAACAGTAGGACTGACCTTCCTGTTCCAAACAGAAATTGAATGCAACTTACAAGTGTCTCAAAACTATGACTAATAAAAGAAACCTGGCCCTAGATATTCTGTTGCATGAGTTCCTGTATCAGTTCTACAGACAGCAATATTAGTAATCAAATGCTTGTAGTTTCTTCAACTGACCCATAGACAACTGACTTCAACTGACAAAGACAGCCACCTTCAGGCTGTCCAAGGAGATGATATGGGGACTCTGAGAAGTAAAACTCTATTGAGACTCAACTGCTCTGTGGGCATTAAAGTTGTGCATGTAGACAGCTCTAGCATTTAATTAATGTCATAAATGCTCTTATAAGTTTTCTCCACCTATCTGTGGGTGTGCAAGACAGCTCTTGTCTGCTGAATAAGCAACTCAAGTCAGGACCTGAAGGAGACATTTGCAGTAACCACCTTTACACAGCTCAGGTTAGTCCCAGTGGGCACCTCCGTACAAGTGTGCAGACAACAAGCAATGGGGGCAGAGCAAGTGAAGTAGGGAGCACTTTTCTTTCAACATTTCTCTCCCATTCTTTCCCATGTCCCAATTTTGGCAGAAGAAAGGGAAAGGGAGCAAGATATATCTAGAGTACTGGGCTACAATACCAGTTTGGTGCTCCTAAAGGTTGAGGGAGGCTGCTGTTTTTTAACTAAAAGTGCCTGTTTACAAAGTTTGATCATCTAACTAAAACCAACTAAATGAAAACTTTGGCATACATTAAAGTGCACATTCAGCTGACAGATAAAGACTTTTTTCTGACCCAGGTCTGTTCTTAAGCATAGGCTCAATATTCAAGTGCAGCTCTGTCTTATTGAAGATGCTCCGTTACTGTGCCTTTACCATGTGCTTTGGGTTTATAAAGGCCTGAAGTCATCATAAAGCTCACTACATGGCCAGGAAGAGTATCATCTTCTCTCGCTGGGAAAACAATGCCATCCAGCAACTTCACTGCCATTACAAATTTTCCATCCAAATAGCTGACCAGTTTATATGGGCCCTTTCCCAGAGCTGTTGAGAGAAAAACCACAATTATCTTTCATGTCAAGTGTCACAAATGCTTGAGCTCTAAACATTAGGACAGAGTACATAATGGAAAACACATCTCATCACTCTGAAAATAGTTCTAGGCACAATGGACTGAACTTTAATGACAACCAAAACAAAGCCAAACTCTTTTAGAAAATACCTGTTCTGAAAACTGACAATACCTACTTTTAATTTTCAAGACTCGTGATTAGCTTCTCCTTTTCCTCCCTCTCATCTGCTTTGGTTTCATAGTCAGTTTAATAAAGTTAGCTGATCACTCTGCTATTTGATTTAGAAGTAAACAGTGTGTCTGTAGACCATCCTAGGATCCATCTATATTGTTTATTTGTATGGTCAAACTAATTATACACTTTTTACTATTACTTAAACCCCATTTTATTAGTGTCTAAAGTGTAAAGCATTTTGCAGGGAATAACAGTTTGTTGTCATCAAGTATCAGACAGTGGAGATAGAAATATAAACACTGGAAAGTTAGACAGGAAGAAATTGGCATCATAAGCAAAGGAATGGTCACATTTTACCTAAAAGTAAAAAAAGGCAAAAGCATGAGAAGTCACCATTTCATGAGGCTTAAAATGTCACACCTTCTCACTTAGTTCCAATTTCACAGCAGAAAAATATTTTAACATTAATTTTTAAACACTTGAAACTATTTTTGTAAAGTTACCTGTTAAAATCAGGTATTTTAGACACATCTGAGCAATTGACCTCATTATCATTTTACTCACAAGCAAGGACATGACAAGTATACATGTGAGATAGAAGTGTCCTAGAACTTCTCAGCTGATCGTTGCAGCTAATACCATTGATCTTTAAAATCTGTTCAAACCAGTTAAAATTTTGGACTGCAATTTGCAGCCCACAAAAAAAAAGTATAAAGAACTTTGAAATCATAAGGAGGATGCACAAGAACCAGAATTTTTGGTTCCAATGGCATAAAAAGGTAACCAGTTAGAACACAAGTCCATGCCCACCCAAACACTTACAATGATACCTCTTCCACCTTCAGTGCAGGGAGTCGAAACACATTTTTAAAGTTACTACTTAAAACATTCGGTGTTCTGGAAATATTATTATATGTTTAAGTCTCATCTCTCAGGCCCATCCAAAACTTGAGAGACCACAGCCACCAGCTGAGAATTTTCCTTTACCAAAGACAATAGGCTTCTGCTTTCAGGAGGACTGAACCTATGTCCATCTGGATTCATAACAAAGTTATATAGAGAAAACCTCTCTGTGGTCTTTCTGGTCTTAACCTTTCTGTCTCCAAAACTAAGTAACTCTAGGTCATGCTATAAGTGAGGTGGAGAAGGAAATCTTCAGCATGAAAGATGATTTCTTTCCCCCACTGGCAACTCTGAAACGTGGCATGTTGAATGCTGATGTGCTGGATGAGCAAACAGTAGCAAGATACAAAGTAAGAAATGTACCATAAACATGCTTATTACAAAGTTGGTCACGTGCACAAACTCTCCACTATTTCAACTAATTTCTGTCAGTGAGAATTCAGGAGCAAGTAAAACTAATAACACACCTTAAAAGTATATGTTATCATCTAGCTTGACTATTACCACAGATGTTAGAGGCACTGCACTTCCAGACTGTTACAACTGCACTATCTTGCATCAGACTGTATTTAGTTAATACAACAAAACAACAACAAAAATTTAAAATATGCAAAACTTCAGTTATCTCTTATAGTCAACTATTGTCTATTTCAATTAATTTAAAGGCTTAAATAGTGATCTAGATGAAATTCCCACGCATTAGCAATGTGACTGCACTCAAAATCTTTTCAGCAGTCAGTGTACAGGAAAAATCAGATTTCTTGGCCATATTGTTTGGGCCTGGAAAATTGCATAGGTCTCTTCTAATTTAAACTTGGTCCCTTTCCAAAATGTTTCCAGGGGTGAGCTGCTGAAATATCAAGTCTAACAGAAGACCAAAATACCACAACCCATGTGGATAGACAGGCTTCTACATGAGCTTGATAAAAAGAGTTATAGAATAAATAGCAGAAGTCCTGACCATTCCTCACATCAGGCTGGCTGGCATGCCATGTCTAACTATGCAGACACTCACAATGTAACTTTAAAATAGTCTGAGTATGGATTCCAGGGCAGTACAGCACCCAGTGCAGATTCAAGGTTTACTCCAGCACCTTGTACAAGTTTTGCACCTCTTGCCGAGACCCACATTAATGCAGCAGCAATGTTTGCTGCTTAGGAACTTAAGGTTAAGCCAGATATCCTAAATAGAGAGTTATTCCCCACTGGGGGACAAGAAGTTGTCATATCTTAGCAGCTACCTCCCTCTGGAGGCTGCACAGGAGAACATGAATGATTTAACAGACCCACTGGGTATCAGCTTTGACCTGCATTACACCTGAAGCAAGTAGAGCCCCTAGGGCTATTTAATTGAATAGTTTATTAATTACTTGACGATATAGTTGTTTAATCATGATCCATCACTGCAAAGAAAATTAGTTAAACACATGTTCTTAGGAAAGGTCCAGGAATAAAAGCAAAATATTATGAAATTAAAAGCCTTTGAAAAGGCAAAATAAAACAGTAAAACAACCTTGGCTATATAAATTAATACGCCATTCACAAATGTTTCCATTAATGCAATTATTTTTATACAAAGTTCTAAGACTTATAAGGCAACCAAAGATTCCAGTGACATTTTATCAATTCCTTTAGGACTTACCTTTGTTGAAATATTCACAATCATATGCTAAAAAAAAAAAATTAAAAAGAAACACAGTTAGCAGGTATTCTGCAGATGAACTGGTCTTCTCTTACCCTTTACAATAAAGGTGTAAGCCAATTGCTTGGCCAAATTACATCATACACAAACATTTATTAAAAAATTATTGCCAAATATTAACTTTACCACTTTAGATAAAATATTCACTTAAACTACACTGATTTAAAGAAAGCATTGCTTTCTAGCAGGAAATACTAAGCTTACAAAGCTACTGCTGTCTTTTTGCGACCTCTAGTGGGTAAGACTGAGCTTCGTTGTTTTTCCATGCTCACACTAAAACACGTGTACCTTTTCTATCCAAAGTTAAGGGTAACGCGTTCACTCCGTGGCCACTTTGCTGTGTGATTCTGAGCAAGCTGCCTAATCTCTCTGTGCAACTGCAAAGTTGAAAAATGCTTGTTTCTTCCCGTTCTTTCTATCTTGCCCTTTTTTTATCACATCTTTGGGCAATGTTGGTTAAGTAAACTCACGGCACACTCTAGGAGACCTCCAGTCCACAGCAACTCCATGCTGGCAGCACTGATGGGCATATGCTGATACACTTGTACAGAAACACTCACAGTCACCTCCTTGGTTACAACCACATGTATCTGTCAAGCAGTTGGAGTAAAACCAGGTGACATCAATCTGGAAACAAAAATATCACTTATTAAAAATATTTATATTTACACTGCCAACCAACACCTTGATACAATGCTGTGACTCTCTCAAAAGTTAATATATCAAACTTTGAAGTAATAAACATTTTATTTTAAATGTTTCCTGGAAGACAAGAAAAAAGGTTTATTAGAACACATAATAAAATCTTGTCCAGCGCCTACTAAAACAAGTAAATCAATAACCCGTTAAGAACAGGCATTCTGAGATGTTGATGTGAGCTTGTGTTTTGTATGGTTTTGTAATATTTAAGCCCCAATAAACTATAGAGAAACCTACAAAATAAGAGACTTTCTAAACTGATCACCAATCAATAACCTCAGAAGTGTTAAGAAAGTTAGATACACATAAAATACAAGAAATAATAAACAAGATGGAAAACTCTTCATGTGAGAGTGGGAGAGTGATAATATGAAGAGCACGAATCAGACAATTTCACAGGACAACTTATGGTTTTTCCCTTACAGTACTTTAAAGCCTTTAAGGCATGCACACAGTCTCAATACCTGAACATCTTGGAATATGTAATTTTCCACATAAGACCTAGCTCTGGAAAACACTTTCTCCCCCATGCTCCAACTGAACCTGAGCTGACTGACTGCCACAATATGTTACGTGGTTCATTTACTTCATGTGGTTGCCTGAGCGAGAAGATATATGCATCTTTTTTTCTAGGAATGAGTTCACATCTAATACTGCCTATCTAAATGTCAAATTATTTAAATACACGTGAAAAAAATCTGTGCTATATAATACATTTGAGGAAGATAAAGCAAGTGGTTATGCTTACATAAATAATGCTGGTGATTAAAACAAAATATAACACAAATTGGGTGTATTTTTGTCTGCATTAATTACAAGGGAGATTACTAGGACTACTCATATTGTAGGGGCTAAACTGATGCCAAAGTCACTTACTGTCTAGGTCAGTTAAGTGCAGACAGTCCAGTTAAACATTCATATTTTAGAATCAGAATAGGTAAGGGTTAGACCTTCTTTGTGTTCTCGTTTGCTAGTCAAAATTATTATGTAATGGAAGACAAGATGAAGATTTAAAGTGTTTCAAGTTTAAGAGTACCGTTTCTCTGTACTGATATATTCCCTTTCACTTGTGTCTGTGTGTGACCACCACTCACCACTGGATGGCAAGCTTCGAATGCTTCACTTAACAGTATTCCACATTCCTTCTTGGCAAATGGCTCTCTAAGGGGATTCAGACTGCATGGATTTCGAATGTCAGAGCTGTCAACACACTTAAGCAGGAAGCAAAAATAAGGTGAGAAACACATTTTGTAACCACTTTGCGTTTGAACTTGCAAAGTATAGTTTTGTGGTTTTTTTTTTCTTTAAGAGACGTAAACCATCAAACAAATGCATTGCTTATGAAACTAAAGCAGGACTAGGATACAGGATTAAAAGATGATGCTATCCTGAAGAAAAGAAAAATTACACAAGCTGAAGAAACGTTTCATTTGTCTGATAGAAGCATAAAAACGCATACAAGTCTAATCAGAGCTCCCAGGCAGCCCCAACCTGCCATCCTTACACCTGAACAGTCTTGCTTACATAAATAACAAGGATCACTTGGGTGACACATTAGAAGTGTCAGAAATCAGAATCTTTTGATCTAACTACTAGGAAGAGACAATTCTATGAGCCCCACTAGACACATGATATTTTTCAAAAAGTTCAGTATTTACTTTATAACATATTGAAAGAATTCTTTTCCCATTGCTATAGTTGCACAGTTAAATATTTCCCAGCTATGAAAGATCAGCTAAACTGACAACACAGTCTAAAGGGAACACAAAATTCTTCCATTATGCAAAAAAACTACTACTTTACGGTTCACCTTCAAAAATTTTCAGAATATTATTAAACATTTTCCTCTACATTATTGCACTGTGTAGGCAAAAAGGTGACTATTTTCCTTAAAAGATTAAGGCATCTGTAAGAACCACTGATACTGTAATTTGCATTGCTGCCTGACTGATACTTACAGGAATTTCTGATTTCAGTCTAGATAAATTTTAAGATATAACAGCAAAACAATCTACTAGGAAACACATTCCCTTTTACTATGTACCTCTACTGCTGTCCAGCTGTTTCCAAACTCTTGTGAGTTTGTTAATTCAAAATTATCTGGAGTCCTCAATTCATTTACTGTCTTCAAGTCAAAATTTCCACATAATCCAGTCAATTCACCCTGGGGGGGGGGGGAAATAAATATATACATACACATGTATAAAAACATTTTTTTCAGATAACAAAATACCTCCAGCCATAACTATTTTCAAAACTTTTGTCTTCAGTTATTTAATTATAAAACTGTCAGGTTTTGATCCTTTTTCAGCTAAATTTCAGTTGAAACAGTTCAGCTTTTGTTATAATAAAGCTATGGAGATCTTATTTTGACAATGACAGCATTATTCCCTTTCAGTTATGTGTCCCCAAGCCTTTGAGAAAGGAATTGATCTTTTGTTCAGAGAAGTGAGCTGTTAGTCAATTATGTGCATTTCATATGTTTTAGTCACATAAGGAATGAGTACTGAAGGAGAATTTTGTCCCAAAGATATTTGTTTCTGCTGTTACAGAAGCTATACAGTAAAGAGTAACTAAAAAAGATAAATGAGAATATTTTAATTGACAAGGTAGATCAGTGTTTCTCTCCTTGATTTCTGACACATTATCTGTTCTCTGAATAATGATAATGTCTTATTTCACAGAATTTACATAAATACCTCAAAGAAATGGCAATAAGAGTATTGACCTCCACCCACCTGCCACTGATGACCCATCTGGACATGAACTGTTGTTCTCTGATCCCAGAGAATGGTGATGTGTTCATCAGGAAAATGAACAACAGTGAAAAATCCAGCTTTCCACAACTGTATTTTCTGTAGGTTGTCTATGTAACTAGATAAGCTCTGTTCAAAATAAAACAACAGAGTTTATAATGGGAGCAATGCCTTGATAAAATGTTCACTTGAGAGGAAACGAAATGCCTGAATAAAATGAACTATATGGTTCTGAGACCTAAGTCTAAACACAGACAGAAGGCCAAATAAGGATAAATGCTTAAGCAAAAGTGGTCTGGATTTTGATTGTGAACTCTATTGCATTTTTATGATTTTGCTATTTTAAAAGTTGGTTTTCTCTGAAATATACAGCATGGATAACGGCAATCAGAGTGAAGATGAAAATGTTAATGATTCATCTGGGAGGTAAAAGACTAGTCTTAAGGTTCCTGATTATGATTTTCCTCAATTATACCTTATTCAGTCTCAGTCACATTTTTTTTTTAATATAAGTAATAAAGATGCATAGAACAACCTCATGAAAAAAGGAATTGTCTAAATATGTCCATAGATTACAATCTTATTTACACAGAGCATTCTTCTGTCTATCCAGGAACAATCAGATTCCAATTCATTTGTAGCATGGACTAAGATGTCTGGTTTAACCACACAACACCTCAAACAAAGAGCCTAAACTTTCCTTGAATAGGCAGTCTAGAAACTGTAAATAGCACTGTTTATACTAAAACTACTAGAAATACTAAATGCTTACAGTAATAGAGTTTGCAGTTTGGCCAAAACAAAAATGAAATTCAGGCTATGGGCGTTATACCAGGGGCTGTAATTTGGGGGTTTTTCAACTGTATAGAAATATTCCTCTTATACATTCCAGACTGACTAAATTCTTAGTTCTAGGGGAATTAAAAGCAACGTTGACTTCAAAAATCTGGATTTTTCCTATGATATTAAACATGAATTAAGTCTAAACAAAAGAGCTACAATTATCTCAACTAACATTTTTGCCAATACAGACAAGACTTTGTTTAATGTTTCCATTGAACAATACAGGTGTGATCAGCATTCACAGTAAAGACATTTACATTTCTGCTATGAAAGTGGCACAGTATGTTTTTGGTAATGGAAGGAAGAACCACCCAGTGAAGTACATGTGCTACTTTTTCATCAGTGGTAAAAACTGAAACTTACTGGATTTCCTGTTTCATCATCAAATACTAGGAAAGATTTTCCAACATTAATGAAAATGTTTTTTCTGCAAATGATTCCAGTACTAAAGCAGTCAATATTCTCTATAATAACAGAGAGACTGGTTGAAGAAGTACCCTGAAAAAAAAAGGCCATTTTTAAACATACTAATATAAATTTGTATACTGTTACACGGTTCAATTAGCAGAAACCTCAGTGTGTATTTATTATGCTATGTATTATTCCAAGCCTAAACAATGATGTTGTTTAAACTTTGAATCATACATAGCAAAATAAAAAAAAATTAATAACACTATGTAGGACTCAATAAAATGTACAGATAGGAAATAAGCAGAATGGTAGATTTTAAGAGGTAGTTTTAAATCCAGTTTTAGAGAAGCTTTACAAAAAAAGTCTCACCTTAACTAGGTAAACCTTACAAGTTCCAACAAAGTCAAAAGTTAGTCCATCAAACGTTCTGTAGTGCCGGTCCCCATAGGCAGTACACATTGATGGGCAGGGATGGAAGGTGCACTGAAATGATCCATGCTGGCAAATGCTGAAAAATGCATGACCAATAATGGGAATATCAGCTCCAAGCCCAGACAAATGATTACAGCAATTGCACTGAGAAGCAACATAACAAAAGCCATGCGAGTGTGATGAGTGTGGACAGAAGCATTTGAAATGCTGGCTAGAAGCAGCACACATAAATTGACTTGCTGGAAAAAAAATTGTACATATTGAACTCATACTGTCTACGTTTCTTATTCTGTTAGAATTTATAGGCTCTGGAAAATATAGACACCAAAACAAGAGAAAAGAAATACCATCCAAAGTAATACAATTTATTCTCTACTGGCACATCAATAATGTGCCACAAAGACAAAGCTTTGTTTCTCAGCTCTTCACTGAACATTTTTTTCTATACAAGCTGAACCTTAGAATCAAAAAATAACATGTCCTGTTACATCAGTCTTTATGCATCCTCTGCTTGAATGAGAATTTTGCAGAATTACAAAGGAAACATTTCAGTGGCAATATTTCGTTGTTTAGATTCCTTAAAATAACCATGTTTTGGGTTGTTGGATTTATCTTTTTCCCCAGATATCTATGTACTATCACCCCCAAACCCTCTCCTAACAGCTTAGGGGCTTCCAGAATACTTCAAGTTCTGTCTATAGCCACCTCAAGCATCAAAGGGCTTTCATCACGCATATACTAAGTGATTGTTCCAACCTCCCTCAATTCTCTTTGCTTTCTAAGAGGCTTTGCAGCATTGAATATTATAACTCTTTCGGCATCATCCTCTTGCCATCTAAACGCTTTCAGAAACTATGTAAGTTTTATAAATAATGGATATAATTTCATTTCCTGTATCCACAACTATGGTTTAAAATGTTATCTTTTATGGTTCTAAATCACCCGGGCACTTAAAAAAATTTCTCTTGCTAAAGGCAGCATAGCTGGTGTCCCTATATACCTTACTACAGGTATATTGAAAAATATAGGTCAAACTAAATACAGCATGTGATATAATTATGGTACACATCTAAGTATACTTTTATAAAAAATTAACAAGAACTAAAGTATTCTGATTTATGGAAATACTGGATAAATCACTAACCTTTGGTATCTCATATACTGAAGCAACAAGCAGTATCAAGTTTTTTCCTCAGCGTAACTTTATCATTGTAACTTTTTTGTTCACATTGCTACCACAATGTCAGAACAGCACTGTTTTCAAAGGAGGAGCAAATATCTAGAAAATTTAAGCAGCTCCAACTACTTCCTCCTCTTCACTTACCATGTAACTTGCATGAATGTGAAGTCATTGCTCAGGTTTTCAAAGGTTCTGCTTATCTCACCACTGATTTGGCCCCAGTGCTTGTGTTTTCTATCACTACATATAAAAATACACTAAGCACATGGCTAAAATTAGTTAAAAGTACGATGGCCAAAGCACAAGGAGATAGCAGTAGGACTAGCCCAGGTAACCCTATTCACCTCACAGCTAGAAAGAAACCTAATCAAGCTGATGGAGAGAGAGGCAAATGAAAGAAGTTGTATTTGGACTGAAAGACTAAGTGCTGCTTCTCATGTTGTCTGTGAGACAGTAGGTTTTGGTTTTACTCTTGGCCTATTCAAATCCACCTCCACGTGCTGATCTGTTAAGGACTCATGCAGGAGGAACATTTCTTAACATGTGAAGATTAGGGCGCTCCTTTACATACTCTCTTTTTTTCAGGAGTCTTAACATGTTTACATTCAGAAGAAAGGGATTGAGATGTAGAGTGTCTTCAAAGTCCTCTGCACCAGACTTGTTTCCTACTAGGTGAACTAATATTTAGTTATCAGACTCTAGGGAGCCCTAGTTGGAAAAGCAGGACTATCAGCATCTTCCAGATTTCAATCAGCTTTTTAAAAAGGCACATTTCCAGGAAGTATTTGTTTAAGAACACAAGTGACCCCAATTCAGCAGCCCACAGACACTAACCAGCTCAATGGTCTCAACATACGACATTCAAACCAGCACAACTTACCTTCTTACACCCCCCATCTTACCTTGCACAGCACCAAAATGCTGTGATACCCTCAGCACCGGAACCTTTTGTGTTAGAATCTTTACAGCACATGCTAAAATTTTCAGGCACTTGCATGGAAAACAAAATTTAAGAAACCTAGAATGACTGTTCCGTCAGACCCCAGAGCCTGGGTGGAAAGTTCCCGGTGTTACACTGGTAGCTTTGCCAACTTAAGAAATTATTTCATTTGCCATTTTACCATTCAATAGATAAATCAGATTAATAGTTACGTTGTTAATACTACATCATACACATGTAAGATGATATTTGGAATCAATGTACACTAAATCTGTGTACTAAACCCCACTAAATTATAACTCCTATGAGTTCCTAAGTAGGTCTATTTGCACAGAAGCATTCTCATGCTTTGCACATTTCCCTTAACATATAAGATACACCCCGCTTACACATACTCAAAGACTTGTATGCAGAGCTTGTTGCGGATTCCCATCTGCCAGGGGACAACTCATTGCCAAAAAGCCATTATCACTTAATCTGCCCTTGCTTCTGGACACGAAAGACTAGAAAAATCACGACAGCCTGAAGGATTTGTACATGAATTAATGAGCCTGGCCTCAGGGGAAAAAAACCAAACAAAAAAAGAGAGAGAAGGCTAAATATCCAGTGTCTTTCTGCCTACGCTGCAGTTGCCTTTGGTGAAGTCTCACAGAGGTTAAATGGGATATAATACTTTCTGATGCAAGCAATCCCACACCAGGTCCAAATGGAGAGGCTTTGGAAATAAGGGGGTGAACAGCCCGGGTCGCTTTACCTGCCTGCCCAGTGGAGATGGCTTGTAAGTCGCTTCACCAGTCGACCAAAGGGCTACAAATCTCTTCTAGAGCAGAGACTGAGGACCTGACGAGAGGCAGAGGGAGGCAGTCAGCACGAGGCTGGAGGGGGCAATGACATCCAGACATGGCAGAGACTAGTGCTGACTGGACAAGCCTTCACTGTGCCAGGCTACGCTAAGCTGTGCGGGCCAGGAGCAGTAGTTCACCAGGTGACCCCAGTTAGATGATCCCGGTGAGCTACAAGGAGGGGACAAGAGGAGGGAACTGCTCTGCAGAGAAGCTGGAGGCTACACCACTACCCCTGTATCTTAGTGCTTGACAGCTGATTTTTCTGAGGCTCTGGTAAGACAAACAGCATTGCTTAGTGCCAGCTTGCAACACTCAACTGCAGTCAGAGAAGAAAACAGGTGGGGACCATCAAGAAACAAGCTTGTTTCAGGATCATGCAGATGTGATGTATTGTCACACTCTTGTGTGAATGTCAATGTAACACAATGTACTGAGTGCTCAAGGAAACTTAACAGGGTAATGTAGCTGTACCTATAACCTATATGCTGCATTTACAACAATGGATAGTAAAAAGAATAGGTTCCTGCATGTACTTGAGTGACCCTATCAAACCTTTCCAATTGGAGCACCTCCTTTTAAGGTCAATAGATTCATCAGTTATCCACATAAGCAAAATTAGTAATCAATTTATCTGCAGCTATGCTCAGTACATGATCTTACTCAATATTCAAATTGTAGTGTGAATATACTTATAGCCACAGGGTTATATTTTGGTCCTTAGACTGCTCAGATTCAATGCCAAATGTGAAAATGAATAAGTAAAAAGCTCTAAAAAGTGTCACTCAGGTGTTATATAAGTACTTTCCTCTGCTTCAGGAACACTAGCCATGGAATATTAGTTTAGATCACCTTGGTAATAAAAATATGAGGTTTTCTAAATCAAGCACTTTTAAGAAACTCCCAAAAAGCTATTATTTTATGTAAGAGCTCTTTGAAACAACAAACCCAATGTCATTTTAATAGCTCTTTGAAGAAATGTAAATACAAAATCAAAGTAGATGATTTACCATAAACTGCTGTGAAATTTATGATTAAAACAGATGAAGGAAAAAAAAAATCAATCTACAAATTAACAAGTAAAATGAAATAATCACTTAAATACATCTCTGCTTACCAGGTATGACAGGAAGAAATCACTTTGTCACCCGGAAAATATTCCTTTCCTTTCCATGAACATGGACATTCATCTGCATCCAAGCACACATCCCCATGTTTAACGAGACTATCAAAAAAAGAACGAAAAAAACATACACATTCAGCAGTAATATATCTGGTATCTAGATAAAAAAAATATTTTCCTAAACTTTAAAATTACTAGCATCATTATTAGTGAAAAACAAATAATATTTAAAAACTTCTGAAACTGAAAAGGTACAATTGTGTTACTAATCACGCATGAGCAATTTGATACATTCCTTTCACAGGTATCTGAATAGTTCATCTTTACTAAGTGCCAGCACTTTGGGCACTAGTCCTTCCATCACTAACCTTGGGAAGACTGATTCATTTACATATGAATTGTAAGGTCAGGGAAACTAAGAAATTCTAGAAATCCTTTAAGTTTCTCCAAAATTCTTGTAACTCAGCCAAATAACTTGTATTTAACTTGGCAAGCCAAGAGATCATCCATGAGATGTGGGAGACATCATGGCCCTTTGTTCTAGTGGCATGTGTTCTTGCTATCAAAAAGTAGTGGCTTATTTAGTCTAAGAATTTTTAAATGTGGACTTCTTGTCCTCTTCTTTTCTCTACATGACTTAAAGAGTTTTAATTTGCTGTAGAGTTTTCCCATACCCGTAGTTACACCTCCTTCTCTGTGAATAATCAATATCAAAAGAGTTATTCTGATTGTATGACATTTGAGTGCATATTTCTGTATGACAGGCACCTTCATGCAAGCAATTACAAATATACTTAATTTTATTGGCAGAAATATCCTCACAGCCCTTAAAGGCGATTTTCATTAAACACAGATAACTATAGCCATAGATATTTACAGTTCAAGACTAATGCTATAAATTTTCGCTTACTCCTAGAGTAACAGATAAAAATAAAAAAAAAAATCTTGAATAGAGAAAGAACAGAGCAATTCTTGCCCAGAGAGACTAAATAAAGCAACAAGTCTAAATTTTAAAGTCAAATGTTTGTGGCTTTTAATAATACCCAGAATATCTGAAATGTGAGAGTTAGAGTTCTCAAGTGGATTCTACAAGTAAATATCAAGACATATACCAGAAGTATTGAATTATTTTATTAAAGAACTATCTTTGCACTGAACCCAAGAACGTTGTGTTTCTGCCAGAGACTGGCTCATTTAAAAAAAAAATATTATGCTACTGAATAAGCAAAGAGATACCAATACAGGACCTAAAGGTGCAGTAAGAGGTAAAATAACACCTGTTATGACAAATCAATCTGCCAAATACAGTTGTGAAACAAACCCTCAATAAACTGCAGCATTGTCTTCCACTCCAACTGCTGATAAAAATACTTGTGATCCTGCAGGATCCTGCTTGATACATGAGCAAGTAACACTCCAGTTACACAGTAAAAGGATGTCTTTCAGGCATCATACAACCTATGATCCTCCTTGTTTCAAACATCTGAAATGTGTTTGTATTGAGAAATAAACAGTCCCTTAAAATGATACTGTTGGGCTGATAATACTTTATGTCTCTGTAGTAATACAAATTTTATACAGGTTTTACTGTGTTCCTCATGGCTTTCTGAGGAAAACAGATTTGGTGTTTCTAATGTGTAGCATCATAATTTGTGCAAGATATGCACCATGGGCAAGAAATCGTAGATGTGAGGCACATCTGTGACAAACAGGGTGATGATACTGTTTTGTTTCCCTGGTATCTAATAGGAACGATTTCATCATGGCATTTATTGTGGAACATTTTACTTACTCGTATTAATGAACGGGGAATTTGGATACTATGACTTAGTTTCCTCTTCAGTATCTTATTTATCAGACAAATCTACAAATCTGTAGTGCTTCTTATTGGGAACACACAGGACATCATAAACCCCCTTCCTCGTCAAACTGAAAAACTGTTTAATTTTTCTCTATGGTATATGAAATGCTTATAATTTCATATATTTGTAATCCATACTTATTTCAAGTATTGTGTCACTTGGAGACAATCAACTGAGAGACTGGAACTCCCACTGGTTTAAAGCTCCTCAGAACTGAGCAGGGCACATTCAGACACAAAGAGATCACACTGACAGTGTAACACTAAATGCAGTTTTTTACTCACATTATTACCCTGGATTAAAAAAAGAGAGTGATAACAGCTTTCTCTCTTGTAAAGCCAAGCAAATGGATAGATTTCAGTGATCTAAGAATTCACCACAAATACCCTACAGAGAGGCTTTACACAGCTCCTCTTTGAAGTGTCTGACACTTTTCTTGATGCAAAGGCACCAGGGCAGCCATCGTACTCCACCACACTGAATGCTCATTTTCATTATTATCTCATTAACATCTATAGTTTTCTTTACTCACATACACAAAGTATGTAAATACTGTTGGTAACCATTATTGGCATCATCAGAAGCAACATGTCACCTGTGAATCACCAAACACTTTCTTCCTTCTGCAAAGCCCACATATCTGGACCAGAACACTAAAAACATCTCCCTCCGAGTTTCCAGCAGAGCAGTTTTCAACAGGTTATGTATTGCATAAGTTACTTCCCCTCTCTCAGGCAACAGCCTACTGTCAAGTCATTGTTGCAGCCACAAATACTTGGGCCTCAACAACAAATTTGCTCTCTGAGGATTTCACAGATCTTCCTACAAAGGTCTGCAATAGAGTTTAAGGGAAGTAAAAAAGAATTAAATAAGTAGCAGGTAGCATTTGTAGAACCAGAATTCCACCACCACTCATGACTTGCCTAAGCACAAAAAGGATAAACAAATTTGAAAGAAAAGTAAAGGTTAATAACATTATAGTAGCACCTAATGGCTTAATTACACTTCATTCACTGTCTGGACAGAGAGCATTACTATATTTCTGCTGAGTGTTTTCCTCCTTGTTTGGGGAGCTTTATACAGTTCACCTCTTCCTCTCCTTTCTTCTAGTTTATTGTACCAAAATAATAATTTTGTAGAATGCTAGGAAGGTTTTTAGTATCCTTGCTATTTCCTTCTGTGTTAATGACCGATTTTAACACTTTGACTGAAAAACAGTCAGACCCCTGCACTTGTGCAGCTTCCCCCTGGACTGGGACACACCCCTGCAATCAGCTCTACCATCAGCAGTTTAAAGACCAAAGAGAGTAAGAAAATCCAGAGCAAGAATTGGAATGACAGGGATTCATCCAGCTTGCCATATTCTGCAGCCTTTTTTCACAAAGGCCCCTGAAATTTGGCTCATCCACTGCTGGTGCATCCTCTAAAGTATCCCCAAACAAAACCAAGTTCCTGTCTTCACACACGTTTTACTGATTCTTGCAGACAGAAGACAGCAAAGTTATCTCACAATTCTCACAGACCTCTCCAAGACACTGCCTAAGCCTGAAGCAGCAAAATATTGACAACACAGCATGATAGCAGCAGGGACATCCAAAAAACAGCTTCAAACAGAACACAGGTTTTATTTTATTCTAATAATAACAAATTCTGAGTTTATACTGAGGAGCAGTACGCCTCCTGAAAAAGGATACTAAACACACACCAAAACCACAGTATTTTGATTTCACCTAAGGAGATATATTTAGGATATAACACAGCCAATATAAGTACTTCAATAAAGATTCGTTTTCTAAAATACTCGAAACTCAACTGCATTCTTCCCCCATTACTAGGTTTCTTTGTCCACTGGCACATTTACAGGATGACAACATTCATTGCTTTCTTTGCGAAAATTAGAAAGTGATGAGTTTTATTTTTTAAGAAAACCTTCCAAGAATGTGTTTAAGCTCCTTATGTGTTATTTGATCCAATGCACCACCACAGAAATACTGTGATAATTTGGAAACGTTTGGAAAGAAAACCTAGCATAATGTTCCTCAGTTACAAAGCTTCATCGCAATTACAGGATGCTACAGCCTGGAGTTTACTATCTTTTTATAGCTCTATTTTATGAGATCAATAAGTGATGAAAAAAGGAACAGACAAAAACTCTTATGTTAAATTGCCCCAAATGTAGTAGAGTCCAGTTTCACCACAAAAGATATTATCTGTCATAAATGATAACAGTTCTCTGAATAGATGGAGTTTTGCCCCATATCTCCACACCACTCATTCAGAAGAGAAACAGAGGCAGCGGTTAAAGCAAAACAGCCATGCTTCAAAGAACAAACCCCAAACCAAGCAGTCTATTTGGCCCCTTCCTTTACATTTTCAAAAGCAGTCTAACCATGAAAAAATGCCAAAGTTAATCAATAAGAAAATTGGAGTACTTAAAGTTTTTACTCCAGTACATGCCTCATTTTTTTTTTTTATTTAGCTACACTATCATCACTAGGATCCAAACACTAGCATCAAACATCTCAAAAATAACAGATGAAAAACAGCCAGAAAAAAACATAAATAAAAGCTTAAAAATCACTAAATATGTGAAGCAAAGCAGGGTGGGCCAACATTGGGAAGTCAGTTACAGGAGAATTAATGTTTGACATCAACAACTTCTAAACAAGAGGGAATACATATAATCATAATTTTTACACTGTAAGAGCCGTAACCCATAAAATGATCTCCTGTAGATGTAAATATTTACTTAAGCATGGTTACTTGCATCTGATTTACTCACTGCAGATGAAAAAGAAGGTCAAATGAAGCACTTGGAGACAACTGCTGCTTTCCCTATGATCTACTTATTTTGTATTTAATTTCCATTTCTTGGAAGGACCATTAGAATATATTCTAAGCACAAGCAAGAAGGAATGCTAAAAACAGTGAAGAATATTTCAGACTCCAGATACTAGAAAAATAGGCTGCAAAATAAAAATACTGCCCTCTTGAAATCTTAGCATCATTTCTGTGAAAAGAGGTCCTTTCCTTCCCTTTGTGTTAATTATCTTTCATGGCATCATTGAAGAATAAACAGACCACTAAACAGATAAGAAAGATCCTTCCTCCTAAAAAAATGTAGTTTCCTATGCAGGTTTCTTAACTGTGCCATAGTCACTTTATTTCACTAATTTCTTTTCATTAGTTTACAACAATAAATTAATCAAAACCATTACACTGATTTAATTACTACTTAAGTCTGTTTAGCTTATAGGTAACAAATCAAGATAAACCCATGCAAGATCTCAAACAAGAGCAAAAGCATGAGTAAAGCAATAAAAGTAATTATTTCAGGTAAAGAACTAACCTCAAGATCAAAGAAATTTTTTTACCCTTTTAAAGTAGACAGTATCACCTCAGTTTTACATTTCTCCAAGAACTGACTGCCTAGAAAGGTGATTTTAAAGTTGCACAAATTCACAGTGCATTTAAATTCTGCACTACTTGAACAGCCATCAATGCAGGATAAGGTACTGTGTGAAGGCAATGGTATTTCATTCATCTTTCTCTTTCAACAGTTTAGTTTTATCTTACTGTGTAGCTCTGACTCTAGTGTTGTCAACCTGCAGTACAAGTCACTGGAGTGTGAATTCAGTGACTGACTTAAAACATTAGGGCTCTTCAGATCTAACAGCTTCCATCCAAAAGCAACTATTATTAACCTTCCTAAACCATTAGGATTCACTGCCTAAATAAAAAACCTGCAGCTGAAGTCTCTCATGTTTCCAAAAGCACACCAAAAAACGCAAAACCATAGGACCATCTTAATTTTTCCTAAAGCAATCTCAAATAAAAACATATATATAGCACCACTAGAGTTGAATATTTAAAAGGTATCAGTTTTTACAAGCTTGCAAGTAACTTTGCAATTTCTACTTCATTAGTACAGATTGATATTCCTAGTTCTACCTTAAACACTGAGGATAAAATCCTGAAAAATAAACAAGCCTTTCCCCTCAAAAAAAAAAACAACAAAAAATTTGGTGTTAGTATCTTTACAGCCAGTGTACAGCCATAGGAGAACAGAATGCAGTTTCTCAGTTATGGTAAAGACAAAACGTCTTAATTTTATGTTTCTGATCCTAGGAAATCATAAAACTCTGCCTCATATTATACTCCTCCTCTTATATTATAGAACCATACTATCAGACCTTTAAGATCACTAACACTTGACACTGAGCCTTCCAATGCTAAAAACCATTTTAATGGCTTAAATTCCAGAATTCACATCAGGAAGCAGTAGGAAAGTTCACAACCTCAGGGATTATGCACAGCAGAGTAGCAGGACACAAGAATTTCATATGATGTGACTTGCATGCCATATAGTGGCACTGAAGGTAGTCATTGGCTTGGAAGGGTGCCTGCCAGGTCCAAGAGAGTGAGTTCCTGCTGTTCTGAAAATAACTGCCTCCAGGGAGTTTCAAAATCTACCTTAGCACTGCACTTGTTCACCATGGTAGCATATTGTGACTTGGACTAATTACAGGTTCATGCGAATCATTTCAGATTTCCTGTTTTTCAATGTTTAGGTAAATCCCCAGAATTCTGAGTAGCAATCTTTTATCATGACACAGAAATATCTACACGTCAATCAATACTAGTCCACAGACTTCAAATGAGCTATTTCAATCCAGATCAAGTGAGGCTCTGGCATCTGCTCTTTGTTTTGAGGAGGCTCACAAGGTATACACAATGATTTTAAAGTGATAATACTCAAAAGCTTCAAGCTATGTGCTCAAGAAACTAAATCCCATCAAAACCAGCATAACAAACAAATTATTGTTATTTTTATATTCAAAAATCTCTCAGTATTACAGTGCTTGATTTCAAAATGTAGCAAAAGCTCATCTGCATATTATCACCAGAAAGCCCCAAGACTTAAAAGATTCTCTTGAGGGAGAGAAGACTGAAAATTATGCCTTCAAATGAAGTATCATGTCTCCCTCAGCAAAATGTTCAAATTAGAGCTTAGATACACGAAAAAAAAAAAAAAAGATAAACACAGTTCTGCCATAGTACAGGGATTGAATTACATTGCCATTAATACATTCCTCTTCTTTTGGATGTATTATTGTGGGGCATTTGACATCTCAAGTTCTCCAAGTAGAATACTGCTGAGTAGAAAACCTCAGCAGAATTAATTACTCAATCATTACTGAAGACAGTAATTTATGTTTGTACACCAAGAGATGCAGATCTGTCTGTACTCACCCTGGTGGGCAGACACAACCTGACACACAAGGAAGGTGTGCTGAGAAAGTGAGGTTTAGTAGCTGGTTCTCGCAAGTCCTCTCTCTGCTGAGCTCAGGATCGACTTGTGGACTACTTGTGCAGTTAATATAAATCTGCCCAAGTGGGCAGTTGTGTGCTGGGGAAAAAAAAATTGAAAACCACATTGTTCTTCATACCTGAAATTTTGTATTCGGTAACTGTGTGCAATAAATTTAGATTGAGGATACAACACAGAAGGAAACATCCAGTAATACCAGTAAACATCCAATTGCCTCTCCCTCCTGAACATAGTTAACTTCATCGAACATCCATAAATCTCATACATCTTTTCCCTCTCCACTCACCTATTACATTGTTATCACAATTCATTACTCCATCACTGCAATGGCTGCAATAGAAATATACAGAGAAGTAATGAGAACTGGGAAGATCTATTATTAATATTAATAATATAAATGACTTTATTTAATAATGAAGCATGATGTAAAGTCAACACAAAATAATTGTATAAATGTTTGCACTGAACATTAGAACTGTGGGTAAAGTGTGTGTTGCCTTAACACATGAGGAGTATCAGTTACGCTGTAAACTTTTGCTTTATGCATAATGTTATTATGAGCTAAAATACCCAGGCTGACAAAAAAAATACATACAGGAATACACCACTATACTGCTCCCTAAATAATCTAATTTATAACAATGAACGTTTCAAATACTTTAGTGTTACTGGCTCACAGGAGGAAACAGTGAAGCAATTGCTAAATTTCATCCTCATGCTGTCTCAGTTTGCTTCAGCAGATCTGAAATCACAGCCTACTGTGACTATTATCAGAATAACCTGGAACTACAGTTCATAATCAGAACTAAAAAATTTCAGACAATTCTATGCTAATAAGATTCAAAATAAAAATTTGAAGTTACTGTATCATAAAGCTTGCAGTATGCATACCCACTCACATATGCAAAACACCACACAAACAGGAAAAAATACAGTGATTTTCCCCCCTACATGAAACAGTTCAAAACTGCAGGAAACTCAACCCTAACAAGATACTCCATGCAGGGAAGCCCTGAGAAACCTAACACTGACTACTCCTGTCTGATTAAAGCCGAAATAGTCCAGTACTTTCACAAAATGGTAGCAGCTCTGGTTGCAACTCATTCTCAGGGAACACTGAAGCAATACTGGCTTCGTTTCAGGTCCTGTACCTCACTAGAGAACCTGAGCCTATGAACTCCAGCACTATTCTTCCATTCTTTGCAACACCTACGACATCTCCAGTGTCCCTACAGCTAGGCAGCAGATTCAGCATCAAGTTCTGCATGTGCTACAGCTGCTCTGTGCACACATTTAGAGCTGTGTATGGACCCCAAAGCCCTGCAGGGAAAGTGCCCAAGGACCTCACAGGGTAACTCAGGCAACAGGCAAAGCAGTACCAAAGGGAACTGAGAGAGGCAACTCAAATCCTGATATAACATCAGTACCATAATGAAAATATTTTACAGAATTGGTTGAAAACAAGTGACACCATGTCATGATGTGAAAACAGAGTTTTGTATCTTACCATTTGCCTAAAGATGTCATAACGTTTTCTCCAGGGGGATAATCAATTCCTTGAAAATAACATGGGCATTCATTTCTGGAATAGAGAAAAAACATGCAGCTGATTAACCCAAACTGAAGAAAGAAAAAAAATCCCAGTGATTTAATTGCTGTTTGAATTTCAGTTGGTTGCTTTGTTACTTTTAGTGACTTTTTTTGGTTGGCGGAAGGCTTTGCGGTTGGTTGGGTTTTTCTAAAGAAAGAAGAAATTGATCCCAATAGTGCCACATAAGCACACCCAAAGCAAATCAGTAAGAAGGTAGAACCTTACGTTTTCTCTCACTTATATGCCAAAAAAACCAGACAATATGTAACATCTAGTGTTAATGATGTTGGACGAGTGTTCATGTTATAGAACTATTCTTGATCAACACAGATGTCAGTTCTGTGTAATTCTAAGACCCTGACAAGTTTACAAATGCATGTCATCTACAACTTTATGTATTTATTAGCTTTTCACTTTGACTTGCAAATGCACTGGTTTAAAAGAGCAAGTGTGACTATCAGAACTGCACCTTTACCTACCTCTGTACACATTGTTCTGTCTTGGAATTCAAATACATTCCAGAGGGACAAGCACAGCCTTCAACACAATCACTGCTGCATGTCTCTGGTACAGAGAGAGCTTGGCAGGTTCTGCCACAGGTAGATACACAAGTACTGTACTCCTTTGTATCTTCACATGAAAGAGCTGTCCAAACGAAACAAATCTCTCAAATTACAGTGCAAGAGACTCAAGTACCTCCCAACACTTTTCTGATACACATCTTCATTCTTTCATTCCCAATCACATTAAATTCCACTAAAATTGCTCTCTTGGCACTACGTAGTGTAAACTACACAGACGTAAATCCGCAGTAATAACAAGTGCAATGAGTCTGTCCAGTTAATCCAGATTTATACTGGGAAACCCAAACAGCTGAAGCTTTTTTGCCTCTTAACTCTGAAAATGCTTGGCTTTTGTGCATGGGCTTTTGAAAACACGGAGCAACTTAAACAAAACATTAAAAGCAAAAAATAAAATATATGTACTTTGCAGATGTTGCACAATACTATGTTAAATTTCTTTTATCTACATATATCTCTATCTGTATGTCTCCCACTCTACTAAAAAAAATAAATCTGAGGTTCTTGAAATACTAAAATGATTTACATATTTGAAATCTTACAAGCATGAATTTTAAAATATATTACAGGGAAACTATACTTGCTTGTAGAAAAGTTAAATAAAATCAAACTCTTTTAATGACCCATTCAGTCATACTGGATATTGCCATTCAGGCCAAAATGAATGCATGCAAGCCAGTTTTTTCACAAACACATACAGATACTCCAGCTTGAGATACTGAAGCTGGACTAACTTTCCTAAATCCTCTTTATCATGCATTGTAACTTGGATAACTACATGATGTGATGGCAACTATTAGATATTAAATTCTTGAATGTTCCTTACAAAAGATTTTCAGCCTCATTAATAGAAACATCAGGGTTACCAGTTTTGGGATGTTTTATAGGGTTTCCAATTCTCTATTTTAAAAGAATGTATGTGAGGGCACTGCATGTCCTATCAATATCATTTGCATCAGGAAAAGTTAATATAAACTAAAGAACTTATTATTATCATCCCACTCCTCTATTTGTGAGACTTTATAGAGCAGGTAACAGATGTCACCTTTGGCTATCTTTATAAATATCCGAATATTTATATTCTTCTATATATTTTAAACTAAATATCAACAATACCAATTCTCAACATTTACTTCAGCACTTCGTGTATTTCAGTGTCACTGACACAAAGAGTATAAGCTAAGAGATTGTCAGACAGCAAAAGTTGACAGTAATCTAACTAAAACACCACCGTTACTTTTCATCTCACTCAAAGAATTAGTAAGTCCTAGCATCTATGAGGAAAAGAACAAATCTATTTACACAGCTCATGAATAATGATCTACATGTTATGAGTTACGCAATGATATATAAGAGATACAAACATATTTTTAATTCTGTATACATTTGAAACCAACTACTTAAAAATTCTGCAATGTTTCCTAAGTCAAAGAACTGAAAAAAGTAAACTGTAAAGGAAAAATCCTCTAAGAACACTGGTACTAATTCTGTCTTGACAAAGTTAAGAGCCTTGTCCTGTGCACAAAAGATCATGCTACAATTAATTCTATTCTCATTTAAAAGATTATATTAATTTATTTTCTGAATGTCATTCTGAAAGCCCTCAAACATTAACTATTTAAGACTAGAAGTGAAAGAAGACTCACCACATTCTGGGACAGCTCCTCTGAAATCTATTAGAACTCCAAATCTTCGGCAATGATGAGCATAATGAGCCAGAGCAGAGCAAAAACAAGTCTGTCCACATTTGCAAGTGTCTCTTCTGCACTGCTCAAAATAGGGAACAGGACTCAAATAGGGGTAGCATGGAGCAAAAAGCTCTTTCGTAAGGATGCTACAAGCTTCCGCTGCATAAGAGGCTACACAAATAACAGATTAAACACTGTTTCAGTGAAGGAGTTTAAAAAGACTTGGAACAAAAAGTGTTTTCTACACAGTGCAACAGATCTTGGTTATGTACTATTGCCACATAAATCTTTTTATCTTTGATATCTATAAAACTGCATAGTAGGATAAAAAAAGTTAGCTGCTCATAGTTTGGAGCTTGTTCTTGGGATGATTTTTAAAGTATTCAGAAAACTTTACAACATGCAGACAAGTCTACATTCAGTCTTCTATCTTTAAACTGATTCTTGGGGGTGGGTTAGGCCACAGATACTATAAACTACCCAGTGCCTTTCATAAACATACATTTCATTACCCACCTCCTTAGCTTAAGTCATTCCCAATAACTACATCAATAGGTCAGTGTTTTAAAGTATAATTTATTACCCCTTGTTGCAATTGCATAAGGCTGCAACCAGAGCCAGAGCTGCTGGCTTGTCACACAGGAGAACAAGGGCAGTATCAAACAGCTGTGTAAGAAGCTCCAAACACAGCACTCACGTGTTGTGCAATTGTGGTCAAAAGAAATAATATGCTGTATTAGCATATCCAGAAGGAGATACATTTCCCACCAGAAAAAGTAAGATGTATAAAACAGGACTTCAAAATCCCCTTTCCAGAATTTCTGACTTCCTGTACAGGCCACTTCTTTCTACATTCATGTTCAAACCCATTACAAAGAACACAGCTTCTTAGTACTGCCTATTGTATAAATACTCAAAAGACAGGTGACGTAGCAAGAGACATGATGATTCCCCAGCACTACTGAGATTACAGGCAAAACCTCAATATTTTGCCTCTATGTCTTCACAAGTGTGTAGAGTCCAAGACAAGAAGTGGTACCAACTGTGAAATGGATATAACTGACGAACTACAAAGTTCATCACTATTAAAGAATGACTTAGTAACCATCTGTGGTCCTCATGGCATCAGCCACTGGTGTATTTCTGGACTCTCTTAGCTGAACCTAAAGACTGTCAGCACATCAGCATCTTTCTCCTACTCATGCTCTTCAATAGCAGACAACTAAATCAAGCATGTAATTTTTTCAGTATTTTCAAAAGTGAATGCTGCAATAGTTTTGAGTTTCCATCTTAACCAGCAGCATCACCAATACTGGACATACTACCAACCTTTAATGCATGTATGACTTAATACATTGTAATTGAAAACCAGATATAAAAAGGGGGTATTTAAAAAAACAGTGTGATTTCTTAGGGAATTGAACCCAGCAAATGCTACCTGTAAGTGATAATAATTTCCATGGGTAGGACTGGTTATTACTTTACCTAATCCAACTAGCAAAGTGGGCATAGACGTACTAAGCAGAAAATAATTTGTCAGTAACAACTGGCCCTCACTGCCCACCTGCCTGCAGATGAACATCACACGGATCCATTTGTGAACTATCATGCACCAGAATGCACGCCGATGAAGTCTTCCATGTGTTTCCAAACAGCTCTGGAGTGCTCTCAGTTACTCCAACTGGAGATCTTTTGCAAAAGATAATTCAGTCAGAAAAGATAAAGTAAATTTACAGAATGGTCTCAGTCCTGCCATGCTGATCCAAGCTCCCTTTCCACTGTTCAATATTCTCATGCAGTCTCCTGTAACGCTTAAGTTTCAGGACTTCTTTCTTTGCAGGCAAAGGCCCAGAAATGAAAGAGAATATGTGAACTAGAGCCATTAGATACTCTAAGGAAGGAAAGATAAAAATAGATTAAGTTCTACTCTTATAAGAGAGAAGGAGGGAGCACCACCATCCTGAAAGTCTGCACTCTCTTACTCAGTGATACCCAATTTATTTTTATCTTTCCTCTACTTACACTTTCCTGTCTGTTTCTGGGTAGCTGACTTTTCAGGCTCTTTATTCCCTTCAAGTAAAAGGAAGAGAAAGAAAGCCAAGCACACAGAAATATAACTGCAAAAGCAATTGAATAGATATCCATAAGGCCCTGGTAATCAGAAGGGCAACAGAAGCTGAATGATAAAGACTGTGATCAAAATAATCATGGCACAATAACATCGTCTGGGAGAATGATCAAAACTGTGTGTTTAAATATGGGGTTTTACAGTCTAGGGAAGACTGCATTATGTATACAATCAGTAGTATTTCTGCTGATAAAGTAAATGGGAGTAAAGGTGTTGCAAAAGACACCACTGTCTATGGCAAACCTCCCAAATCTGGTGTGGATCGGGGTTTTTTGTATACATATCAGCATGGTTGCACACCAGAGTCTGTGTCATGTCTTCACAAAATTTATAAGTCCCCAAGTTTAAGGACTTGTTGGACAAATATCAACTATTGCACAGCTTCTCATGTACATGAGAACAATACAAAGACTGTCATCAAAAATACACTACAAAAACCACTTCTCAAAGAGAAATATTTTAAATAGCTTTACATAAATACTATCTCTTTATTGAGACCCTGTCTATGTATTTTCTAGTCTCATTATAAATATTCTGATAATACCTTTTAATCTTTAAAATGGGATTTGTTCAAAATTAGAATGCACATGTGTTTTTAAATGGGAATGAAATTTTTTTTTCATTTTTCAACTAGTTTTGACTTAGACAAATTCCAACTGTTTTGAGAGGAAAAAGTTCTCTTAAGCTTTTCATCTTGGTAAAAGAAATATTCTGTCACGTTCTACATTTACATTCTTCTCCTACTTCTATTTGGCTGCTCTAATCCCCTGGAAGTAAGTTTGTTCTTTAGTATCTGTGATAAATATCTTGCTAAGAAGCTGGACAAACAACAATCTTGACCACTTTTCACTGCATCACAACGAAGAGAAGCTCAGGCAACAGCCCATTCCTGTTACTGGCCTGCAGGCATTGAACAATGGAGGCTCTGTCAGAGCCAGCAGATTAGGAATTGCAGCAGAAAATAGGAGCTGGAAAGAGAGAGGCTTGCAGGGAGGAAGAAAGTTCCTTATACAGGCCACTTCGTATTTTGGAAAAAATCTTTCAGATAAAATAGCCTTTGTGTATCTTATATATTTCATCATACTTTTATATTAAAGTATTTTAAGCTAAACCCAGCCTGATGCCCTGTAGCTGAAGTGACAGATTTTCTGTCAGCAAACTAAAGCCTACTATCTATCTCACTAATGCTGAGCCTCAAAATAAATTATTCTTGGTATCTCTCCATTCAGCTTCAGTACACCTTTGATCTACCACTATAACCATAGACACTCATATACTGGAAAATAGAAATCTTGCAGCTATTCATACAAAAAATCATCCTCTGTATTTCCATTGAAGGTTCCACAAAGGCCCACAGTATCGTCTTTCCACCGTTCATCCACTTGAAGATAAAGCCTCAGCCCTTCTCTGTCATACAGGATCTGTAATCCAATGTGTGTCTTTACTTGCAGAAACACAGAGGAGAGTTTCCGTATTTCAAATAATTCTGGTGAGTAAAAACAGAGATTGTTGAAAGGCAAGGGAAACCTGGGTGTAATTCACATTTTGTTTCGTCTCATTGCACTGGTTTTGGTTTACATAATTTTTCAGTTTCATTTTTTTCTTATTAAGACCTATTTCCCCCAAATTGATTTCTCATGAAAGGTTATAACAATTCAAATTCTAAGAAGAAAACAAGAAACTTGTAGGAGTCCCCACACTTTTTAGAAATGCATTCAGAGTTCACGGAAACGTTCATAACAGCAAACTAAATGAAATCAATTTAAAGCTACAAACATCAAGGACCATTTCTTGTAGACAAAGCAATCCTAACACCAGGAATATGCTTCCTATATTAAAACCTGTATTTTTTTGTGAAATTCACAAAGAGTCAAGGTCTCGCAGACATCAAATGATTTGCACAAAAAGCCCTTATCACAGCTAATATTAAATCTCATGGACCACATTTGCATATTCATATGTAGAATACCAGATACCTTCAAGAGGGAGTGATTTAAAAAGCAACGCCAAACCCCAAAAATATATTTTTTTTTCTGAAAATCTGTAGCATATCTGTAAGGGGCAAGAGGGCTCCTTCCACTTACATTTACTCAAGTTGGTTGCAGAAAAAGGAAAACAGGTTATTCATTTCAAGAATCAGAGAAAATAATTCCCTCTCAGAAAATAACTAACCAACCTTGAAAGTGTGAGGGGTGGCATTTGGATTTGTTAAAACAATCACAGTTTCAACCTAAGAGTTAGGAGCCCAATACAGTTATGTACAACCAATGTACAACTCCTACAAAAAGTGTGTCAGCAGTTAATCTGGGAAACGTTCACAAAAAATTAACAGTTGATACTAAAATATGCCATTTAACTTTAGTATGTTAGCAATATTGACAGTACATGAATGTCAATAAAATACTTCTTTAGCATTTAATAAGAGTTATATTCTTATATCTAATTCCTTACCATCTGCATAAGGCAGGTTAATTTTGTATTGGTCATATATCAAAACATCTCCTGAATGAGTCAGAGTCACTTGCCTCTTGGGGTCCTGCTTAAGAATAAGGCTGACTGATTGGATACATGATCCATCCTGGTTCTAGAAGTAAGAGCAACACAAACAAGCAGTATTTAGTGGGGATTGAAAATTTTAAGTTATACCTCGATTCTTAACAGAGTACACTTGGAAAACATACAGCTTTACAGCTAAGTAAGAAAACTTAGTATTTTGAATGATTTCCCGCATGTTTAATAATAACTCTAACCTGCTATGCAAATATAGCTCAAAAGTGGGATTTATAAAGAGAAATTGAAACAGTTCTCACACAGTTTAGTACCAAGACGCCTTCAATTCATGAAACTCCCTGATTAAAGAGCTACTAAGGCTAAGTTAATGCTCACAAATAAGGCTGCATTATCAGAGCAGTGCTCTGAAATCCAAATTTGTACCTTGAAGTGTTCTGATATACCCAGGTTCTTTTGAAGCATATTTGATACAAAATTCTTTTGAAGGCCAACAACAGCAAAAGAGAGATGTGTCTTGTGAACTGTTATTTCTAACACAATACAAGTTCATTATTTCTGAGAGGAGTAGTGGAGAATATTTATAAGCCCCCTAGATGAAGGAAAGGCAGCATCATGGCAGCATACAATTTCACAACATCCAACCTGCCCGACTTGTTTATCATTTCTACCATTGCTTATTCTCATTTGCATTTCACTTCTCTAAGGCAAAATGTTATACAGACAAAACATGAAAAGGAATACTCCATTGCAGTTCAGATGAAACATACTAAAAAAAACCCCACACGACAAAAACACACACACAAAAAAAACCCCAAAAAACCCCTAAGTCACCCTTATCTAGTATTTCTACAACCATCCGCTTCAGTGGAACTGAGTTGTCAGTGGTACCAAAAGCAGCTAATTGACTGAAATACTAAAAAAAAAAAGTATTTAGATTCATGTGCTAAAGTTTCACGACATAAAGAAGCTACACGACCTACAGAAGGAAATTTCAGAACAGCTTAAAGATCAAGAATTGAATTCAAGTTAACTGCTTTCTTCAAAACAGAAGTCACCTCCTGTGTACTTGTTCGACATTTCTTAGGCTAGGTTTTTTCCATTCAATCAAGTACCAAAACTGATGGGTACCTCAGCAAAGTCCCAAACTAGTTAAGTGTTACTGTAGTCATCTTCAACTGGACAGCACACCACAAGTAGAAATCAGCACAAATCTGAAGGCTATTGAATATTGAATGCTTACAGCATACAACAGTAACAAATACACCTCTACTAAGTAACATGGAAATAAGTCAGAGAGTTGACTAACACTCATCAGTTCCAATTAAACTTTCCAGGACAGGACTTCCACCTTCCAGAGTAACTACATGTCTTTTGGCTTTCAGTGCTAATATGGAAAGAATACTTGTTAAAACATGTTTATTAATCACAGCACATTAGCAGATTTTTCTTAATAGAATGAACTCAATCAATGCTTATTTCTTAAAAAGAAAAATGTTCTTTTTCAGGCACAGAGGTGGATCAAGAGATGAAATTATACTTCTGCCACTCCTGCTACACTCAAATCTCTTTCCTTATAGCTTCTGAGACATCATCTTATTTACACTGACTTGGTGTAGCTGGATAAAGATAAGGGACTGTTCATTCCCTGCCATCTACAGACAAAATGGGGAAGCATCCAACTGCTGCTTCTTCTGTTCACCCTCCTTCACTGCTAGACCTTGTAACCATTTAACATATTCAGGAATAATGACAAAAATTGGGTCTAGTCACTTTTGTCACGCTATTTGTTCATTTTATTCTCATCTCAATTATGTATCTTCAATATCTCATTGTCATAACAAAAATATATCTGTATTATCAACACTACTTTCAGAACTCAAGACAGTCTTGTACACCAGTACACAAACACTGAAATCACTTGGTCAAAGAGCAAATTTCACATTGATTGGGTCTGGAACTGTGCTGAAGTCCAGGAACATCCAGCACAGGTTGGGAGGCTGCACTGTTCAGTTCCATTGCCTTCTGTAAAGTCATAACTCATGATGGAACACTGAAATTTTAAAAATCTTAAGCGCTGAAAGAGGCACTGAAAAAGATATTGTTAAGATGACCTTTGGACAGTTGCACAAAGAGCAAAATTATACAGTGAATAGTACCATTCACAGAGCAGATATTAGGAAGCCCAGTTCAAGACTTTACACTTTTATTCAACTCTCTCTGACTTTCACTGGGACTTGTCTAATACAGGGCAAATGTTGCCCTGCTTGTTGAAAACCATTCCTAGAGCTGCAAGGATCTCTGAACACTACCCCGTGGATTTCACAGATGCTGAACATACAACAGAGCAGATCATCTGTCAGCTCTTCAAGTACCATGCACACATAACACAGGGTGGTATGGAAAGACTCAAAACAACACGCAGAATTTCCCTGTTTCTAGAAAATAATGCAACAGTGATCTTTCACCAACAGTTGAAATGACAAAATGAAACTTGAAAATAGGAAACTATAAAAATAACTAGAGATATTTCTTTAGCTCAACCAGCTCTCCTGGACTGACAGTGGAGACAGATAACTGCCTTGTGAAGTCATGCCCTTGCAGCTTATCTTACTGTCTTGCCTCTTTACTTAAGAAATTCGGTTTCTGTGTATTTCATTCAGCAACAATGACTATAAATCATTGATAGTGTTGCTCTTTTAAGAAGCTGAAAATAAAAGAATAGTGGGTGACATGCATAGCAGACCAGAGCCACAAAAACAACCCTCCATAGTATATACATTAGTACACAGTATCAACAGAAGCTTTATTATTCCTTCATGCTGAAACTGAAGGAGAAATTCTGCCTGACAATTATTCTCTGTTCCAATGAACTGTTTCTTTCACAGCACTGCCCTTGCCAGCTTTCAGCAGGTGTTTTCACAGGAATGGCCGTTTCTCTCACTAGACACTTAAAAAAAACCCTATATTCAGAAGACCTTCTCATCATACAAAATACAAAGCCAGTGAGGTTGTCACCTGAAACTCAGATAAGGTTAAGCTGTGCTGATCACTTGACTGATTCTCCTTCCAAAAACTGCTTAAACAAAATTTCACATCGTGTTGAAATAACTTGTTGCCTGATGACTGTTTATGTCACCGGCTCTAAGGCTCCAGATGACTGAATTCTTTGTGATTCAGAAAGCTAAAATCTCCCCAGGTATTTGCTTTCCACATTTTTTAATCTGCTTGAATGAGATGGGAATGATAAGGCTTTTTTAAAGAAGCACATAAAACCTCAAACCATCAAGAAATATGATATTTCACATTACAGATCTTTTAGCTTCCCATTTCAATTCATTAATTTTTATAAATGGGAAAATAGATAATGGACGGTGCCTGGGGAACCAGAAAGCAGCTCTTCTGCCAAGTGGTACCAGCTAGTTGATAACTAGACGCTTGAATAGCTGCACTGAAGTCCCACATTCTTGCCTTACACTACACAAACTGTTCTCACTACCCTCTTACCACTTGTACACTTATAATTAAAGTAGCAGCACATAGCCCTGGAACATATCACATAATCCTCTGAACACCCACCTGGTAACATCCAGAACAGTTCACTCAAACCTCTGCAAAGGTCTATACCTACTAGGGACTGATCAGATCACCTTTGTTAAAGGCCAGGTGAAGTGTGAAGCCTAACATGTAGTAAAAGCCAAGAGAATCTGTTTTTTTACCTACTACAAACCATTTTGGCACAACATTAAGCAAAGTTGCTAAATCTGAGTGAAGAAAAATGCAAGAGTTACTGCAAGGCACTTTGCAGTCTCACCAGTGTTACAGAAAGCCAACTTGGTTTTCACTTTCCCCAAAGTTGCACAAAGCAACCACAACTACTAAACCAAAAGGCACAATTCTGCCTGTTCCACACACAGATGTAACTGTTCTGTAACACAAGGGAATGAGACACACATACATACCCTGCACATTCCCACAGCAGGTATTTCCTCTAGACCTCTGTTGTTCAATGATTTTCAACAGGTCAGGCAGGAAGGTACCTCACTGGGGGCTTCTGCAACAAGTCATTCAGGCCTGAACTCTCATTGGATAAAAGAATTGCCCACAATGTTTCTCTGGGGATTTCTTTTGCTTTTCTTCAATGATACAGTACAGCTATACTATATACAAGTTTTCTCAAGCTTCTTGGACTCTGCACTTGAAGTGGGGAATTGTAACAACAACCAAATATATTGTATTTTGAAATAGTCTGGATCTTTCTATAAACAGGCAATACTAGCAGGATCACCAGATTCTTCCCAATCCAAGGAATAATGCATGTTTGGTTGAAAGCAACTGTAAAGGGTACCAGCTTAACAACAGCAACACAAATGTGTTTATACAACCAAATCTGAGAGAGCTGCCCAAAAAACTAACCAAATGTCTTCATATCAACAAAAGTAAAAATTAATTTCAAGCTGCAAGAACAAAGATGAAAGAGAAATCTATATTCAAGACACAAAAAAGCAATAATAAGCAGTATACTTACTTTGTGCTGGCTGCAAGTTTAGAAAGATGTACTCAGAAAGCTCAAGAAAGGAAGTCATCATCCAGAGTGTGCTGCATGAACCCCCACATGCTATTGAATGGCCTCAGTGTACACAGAATGAGAACAGCAGCATAAATCTTATCCCAAGCAAACATGAGAATTTATGCACAGACTTCCTCTGTATTGTTGCTGTCCCACTACTTCATTGTTACAGGAAGTTGCTGCTACTAGTTATCATATTTAGCTTGCCTTTTTTATTTTTTTTAATACTTTTTTCACCAAATAATAGACCCTTCAGGATATAAACACCATAAGTAAATTCTAAGCCTTACCTGGCCACAGAGAGCATTTTGCAAGGATATGGTAAACGCCCCAGATGTACGGCTCTTTGCAAGAATGTACTGGCAGGTAGCCTGGAAAGTGTATTTGCGTCCATCAAAGGTCATGAAATGAGTGTCTCCTGAAACTGAGCATTCAGCTGACAAACATGAAAAATAATGCATTTAAGTATGTAGCAAAGACACTGTACTCTCAACAGATGTTACTGCTGTAGGGTTTATACACTCTGCTATATTCTATAATTTATAAAATTGTATTCATATTACAACCAGGTACTAGGAACACAGTTAAGAACTGAACCTTATCCTTGTTAATCCAGTTAAGCTCTCCCACAGTTAACTGATAAGCCAGCAGTACTGAGCAAAAAAAAAGTAAACTTGTAATTATGCCAAGTGAAGGTTGAAGTGGAAAATTTGGTTGCAGAAGATGAATAACCAGGCAGTGTCATCTACCAGCGACATCATGGTAATGTATAGGCAGACACATTACTGCACTCAGCTGAAAGGCAGGTGTCTGCTATTGAGACCATTTTAATATTTAATTACTGAGCATGCAGATGCACTTACACGTAGACAGAAACAAAATGCAAATTATGTAGTGAAATATCATATTAAGATCTAAAAGTAGTATTTCACCTGAATAAGAATTCAGCTATCAAAAAGTTAAGTATTGAAGACTTTTACATACCTGGACATGTATGATTTGTACAGATCCACTTTCCTCCAATGCAGGTGCTAGAATCAAAACAAAAAGGTTTCATACTTTTAATTTGTGAATTGTATATGGCTGTCCCTCAATTGTTCTTCCTGGATTCCTCCTCTAGGAAACGAGCACCAAGTGTCTTGTGGCTCACAAAAGGGTACAACAGAGTTACCACAGTCATTAGAATGCCTGGAACCTGTAGCAAGAACTTGTCATGAGGGCACAATCAGGTGAAATTTCATCCATGCATCCAGTAACACCTTTTTTTTTTCTAGCTCCTTCATAACCATTATAAAAGTTAAGAATTAATAAAATGAAGAATAAATACAAGCAATTTGGATCTTATGACTTGAAAATGGAACCCTTGCAGAAAAAAAGTCACACATCTGCAACCTCACCCATTTTCTTCAATTACAGTGATTCAATAAAAGGCACTTCATCGTCTTGCAAAGTTTTCTTTCCAATGTATAAAATTAGAAATGCTCAAAACAACAGTTTAATGTTACAATTACATTAGGCTCTTTTTGTCCAACTGAAACAAGCCTTGAAGAAGCTGTCTTGACCATGAAAGGATTATGGTCCACAGCTTAAAAAAAAAATTACTCACCAATTATTACATTCTTCATAAACCACTGAACCCATTTCAAAGAAACTTCCATGGTAGTCACAAGGACAGTCCATAGGTTTGACACACAATTCATTTTCATAAATTAAGCCTAGAAGAAATAAAAGAGCAAAAAGAATGAAATATCTATACAAATACCTGACAGAGCACTATTAAGTATACTCAAGAACAACACAAATAGTCATGTGTGATAATACACTCTAGACTAATTGTTCATAATTTTCACCCAAAAAAAAGGGCATTTGAATGCTATTAAATAAATTGTATTATATGGATTGGGTCACTAAATTGCTTGAGAAACACCAAATATAGTATGAATAGCAAATACTTAATACTGGGTTAGAGGGGGAAGAAACCATACACACAGAAAGAACCCAAAACCAAATACACAATCCATAATTCATTGAGTACCTTTGGCTGATTTTTTAATACATTTACAGATCTTTGCCTGTTTTAAAGTACTCTTTGGTCCTTATTTTCTGAAATAGGTTTTCAGTTCAAGGTTTTTCTGGGTTCCTTTGGTTTTTATTATTATTTTATTAGAGAGCTAGAAACTAAAAGGCTTTACTGACCCATAGAAGGTAAAATGACCAAAAAATAAAGAAGGTGATTAAACTTGCAAATGATCAGGGTACATATAAGATGCATGACTTGAAGATTCATGGCATAACTTTCTCTGTCTTCCTTTAGATAGAATTATGTGCCCAAGAGAAACCAGTAACTACAGGAAAAGTGGACATCAACATCTAGTTTGATGATGAGGGTAAAGTTTTGCCATAGGCCATACTGGTAAATACCTCACTTTCCCAAACCATACAATAGCCTAAGAACCTCAGTATCAGAAATGTTTCTGGCCACATGAATGAGTTTTACTTATGGCATGTTTTTGAGCTCTCCTAAGCTCCCTAACCTTGCAGGCAGCCTTCAGGAAAACAAAGACCAAAACCCAACCCAATAAAATAATCCTTCCTCCCCAAAAACACTCCAAGCAGCAACCACCACAATAAGGAGGGTGGCTGCCCTGTAAGAACAGGGCAAACCCCATTTTTCACTCAAATTGTGGAGCTCTACAGCTAGAATGGGGATCTGTGCTGAAACTTCTTCCTACTCGTCAGAGGAAGAGGCTCTTGTCAGGAAAACAAGGTCATTCATCCATGCTTCATTGGCACTCCATTTATAAAGAGCTCCTGGGAATGCTTCAATCTGGACAGGCCATATAGAGATGTAAACTCAGGGAAGAACAATCTCAGTGTTAAATGGAATCAAATAATACATACTGGAGAAGCCAGACTTACCATCTGGACAGTAGCATCCATCGACACAGGGGAGCTCACTGTCAATGCACTGTGACTGCTGATGACACGAAACAGGGCAGCAGTTGATGCATTCGTTATAGGTCAAGGGTTCAGCACAGGTAATGACTAAAAAACAGAAACAGGTAGAGAAAAGGTACAGTGGTAATACCTCAGGGCTATGTAAATAAGTAAATTGCACATGGTTTTTTCAGGTATTTATTTTTTGGCAAGTCAGTTCAGTATCTGTTGTATGGAAAAAATGGCTTTTGTAACACACACAACTGATACATACTTATATATATTCACGTTTTCTCCATCACAGGTGCATTAAGAAATAATCTTAAATTACACCCAGAAAAACTCAAACTTTCTCACAGAATTGCTATTTAGATATTCAGACCGTCACAGGAAGTGGTCAGAACATCCATTAACAGAAATTTTTGGAACCACAGGGGAAATCTTCTGTCATGGATGACAAAGCAGTTTTGGTCCTGTGTTCCAGATAGGTGACCAAATTAGATGACCTCTTTCAAACTGACTTTATTTGACTTGTAAGATGAAGACTTACACAAGGGTAATTTAAACTCATTTTTAACACTGATGACACACATTTTATATATCAGAAAGCCATGAAGACTTCCACAATATTTGAAAGAGTAGCTCTGAAAATAAAAATGGTTAATCTTAAAGAATCTGTGATTTGGTAAGAAGGGTCTTAAATCACATTGTAATAAGCTTAGTACTTTAAATATATTCAGTACAAATTATTCATATGAAAGAAGAATTCCATCACATTTATGTAGCCTTGAAGTGAGATTCGTTCACTCAGTAGTTTATTTAAGAGCTATATGAATTAAAATAAGAGGAAGAACAATAAAGTAAAAGTAAGAAGAGTATCCTTTTCAAAATACAACTACTAAGCAGCATTTCAAAACACAAAAGCATGTACATACCACACTGCTGAAAGTGCACTCGCCATCCATGAAGGGGCTTTCCTGCTTGGGCACATGCTCTGGCATACTCAGTTAGTGCTCGACACCAAGTTGCATTATCAACTGCTGACCTTACACAAAGAAAAAGTGACATATTGTTTTCTACCTACAGTCCAGTATAAAGTCATGACCTTATGAGTGCTCCTGCATTGCATACAACCATGTTGTTTGAAACTACCTTAAAATTGCTCTAAAGTACTGTGCTGCTGGGCTAGGTTATAAGTCTTTAGCGGAGAAGACATTCTGTCACACTTGAAAACAGGCCATCAATAAAAATATCAATATATTTTGAGACCTGACACTAATTTCCTGAATAAATCCACAAATAATAAAGATACAGCAGGATAAACAGACTTGAATAAAGATCTTGAATTTTACAGGATTAACACCCTGCAGAAAATTCACAAGAAAGCATAAGTGACCAGTGAGTCACCATGGTACAGGGAATGGAAATTATCTTCTGTCTTGCCTGTTAATTTAACTAGTCAAAACTGCTTGGACAAGGAGGATAGCAGGTTGTAACATGTTAGCATATATTCAAATAGTAATCAAAATTCCTCTTTACAATGGATTACCATAAGGCTTGCAGATGCCAAACTGATCTTTTCACTATTACTTTTCATTATACGAATACTATAATAGTACTAAGTATGTTGCACACTCAGAATCAAAACAGATGCCATATTCATGGGAGATACACTAACAAATTATGAAATTATCTGGGCCTGACTTTGGTCACCCAAAGAAAACAGGAACAACTGCACAATATTCCAGTGCAGTAAATCTAGAACAAGTGAGCAAAGACAAGCCAATAAAATAAAGTTAGATAAAAACATATGCAGAAAAAGACAAATCAGTTCTGTTAACATTTACAATTCACTCTCATGACAGAGGGACAAAGTTTGGAGTTTTCTTGTAATAGCTTTGGTATTACCCAAGAACATTCACTTACATGCAAAGATCATTTGTGCAGCTTGCCATAAAAGAAAGAGGACTCACATATTCATGGCATTGTTTAAATGGGGGTTGTAACAGGATATTACACAGAGCATATGCCCTCTGAAAGGAAAGAGACAGCTGTTGTGAAGTTTTTCAAAAATGAATATAAGCAGAATAGAGTACTATGGAAAATCAGAACAGACATCTGTGACTGAATCACTATCCCCTCACCAACCAGAAGCAGCATCTAGCAACATATTACCCTCCATGCTAGAGTATCCATAACATGGAATCTTCTTAACACTGGTAAATTAACTGTGCTCTCCTTCTGGTTTTACCTCCCTGCTTCTTTCTATCCTTCCTAGGGGAAGGAATGGGAGCTAGTTCTAAAATACATCCATATATTACAACTTTTCACTCATTTAGCTCTGTATTCAAACATTTCTATTGGCTGCTATGAAGAAAATATGATATTTAAAAAGATAAGAATACAGAAGAAAAGGGATGGGGGCAGGATAAGAACAAGAGAAGATCTTGCAAGCAACAATTCTAATTCATCTCTTCAAAGAAAAGGTGTGAATATTTCCAGTTTCCTTCAGAGCACTAAGACAAATTCTTGCTCTAATTAGTATCACCAACTAATATCACCAATAATCCTTTTGTGTTCATCCAGACCTGTAGAGATTCATGGGTTTGTGTCAGGCACGGTGGTTCATTGAGAAGAGATTTATCCCAGCTGGTTGTTCCTTGTGGAGGATTTTCCTGCCAACTCTCAACAAATTCAGTTACATCATCTGTCAGTTTTCCTAAACAAGACACACACATATAGTCACACAGTGACTTGGAAGAACAACAGTATTTCTATAGGATTTCCCAAGGAAACATCTCAATAATCAAAATACTTTAATTTAGTAATAGGAAGGGCTGGGTGTTCTCTTAATCAGCTGAAATCAATCTGGCACTTTCAAGAAACAAAAAATATTTTTAAAGGAACTACAGAAGGGGCTTTAGAATAGCAGAGGGCAGCTTTTTCAGACAATTTGGCAAGGAAGGGTTTTAAGGGAGGAGGACTGTGCCTTCCATAGTCCATCAATTGAAGAAAGGAAAGAAAAGCTTTATTAAACTGTATATACACAGGAATATGCTGCTATTATATATGAAACTGCCAAAAGAGACAAAAACCCAAGAAAGATGAGGCATTCATGGGTCACTGCAAGGGTACAAAATGATTGTCTGCATTAGCCAAGCAGTGGTGTGACCCTTTCACATAAGCAGAAATGTCTGTGCCACAGTGAAACTAGCTAATCATTATTACTGTTGTTCATCATGGACCAGTGGTGATACTGATTACTGCTTGGATTACCCCCAAATGCATATCTTGCCATATCTTCATGGCAACTGCTCCCCAAGCTAACTGCATAAAGCTCACATGCAGTGTGTTGAACTGTGCTACAATCACAGCCTTATGTGACTGAGACACAGGGAAAGGTGAGGATGGAGGAAAGTCTCTGGGGCAGTGAGCTACTGATCTTGGTATTAATATCAGCAATTTGATTCAGTGAGCAAAGGATTCACTGGGGGTAATGACTGTTAACAGTGCAGGGCTGGTGCCTTCTGAAACTGAGGGACATGCCTAAACAACAGAGAAAACCCAAATCTACTCTGAGCTTTGGAGGAGTACTCTACAGAAATACCCTAATGTTAAAGGGTGGCAAAGAGCTAAACAGCCTTAAGAAATCATTTCCAGAAGTTTTTATGGCTTAACTTGAGAAACCTTTTAAGGGAACTGTTTTTTTTCCCCCACTTATTTTATCAAGGTCTTCACTCAATATTTACTGAAAGCCAAAACCCTTGAAAGTCTCTTAAGCTAATAAAGAAGGATCACTGGTCAATTCTGAGAGTCAGCATAAATTAAATGCCAGATCAAACAGGATTTGACAGTTTTCATTGATTTGATTTACTGATTATTGATTTATTTCTAATAGCAATATCTCAGGCTTCCATAGGCTGGAAAACTGCTAAGAGAGCAGTGAACAGTTAAAACCAGATTTTACCTTTCAAATTAAAATCTCAAAATCTCAAATTAAAATCTCAAATTAACATTTATTTCACCTGAAAAAAACCATACTATGCAACAGGAAGCATTTTAAATACTTACCATAACTAGTTTCAAGATCATCCTGCAGAATAGCGTTATTGTTTCCACACAATCCATGTGTTTTGCCCAGGTATTCTGGTGCCATTTTGATATACACTGCAGATGTACCATCCCAAGCCAGAGTGAAGGCATACTGATGCCTGACTAGGAAGTATCCAGCGAGTTTCTGGATGTGTAAGTTCCCAATAATATAAGGTAACTGTACTCTGAAATGACACAGAATCAAATTACTTTAGAAAACATAGCCATTAAAAATAAATTAATTGCTGATGTAACGACTTCCTCATGCATCTTGAAGTTACTGATATATATATATTGACTAACTCCACTAAACCAAATTAAATTGCAAATAACAGCAAAACCCAAAGTATGAATGTCAATGATTATACTGTATAATACTTAATTCTTAATACTATATATCAATAATTAGCCTATCACCTTCCTCAGACACTACTCTATAGATGGGGAGTAATTATTGCAGCTGTGATCTGGATACTTCTTCAAGGTACCAACAAATAAGGTTACATCTTTGTCAGCAAAATGTTACCATGGCATTAATTCCAGTGTAACTAGAGCATCTGAAACATGAATGCAATTACCCAAAGCCTTTATAGGTGACTTCACTGCTCATCTTTATCTGTTCATCTCCAGAAAAGAATAAACTAATGGACCTTTTGCAGGAATAAGGAGAAGAATGGCATTCAGGATCATTATTCACCTGCCAAATAAAATCACTAATATCAAAGTCAAGGTTTTAACCAAATTCTTTATAATCCACATGCAACACAACTAATACCCCATATCTCACATTCTGCATGTGAACAAGTAGTTTGGTTCAACTCTTGCACAAAACACTGAGTGGTGTTTTGATTGCTGTGGTCTTGGAGTGGTCTTTTCACAGCTTTTTGCAAACATCAAATTATCAAACAAACAAATCAAATAGAACATCAGTTTTATTCCAGTAGTTAATATTTTTGATATGGTAACTGCTAGCCCCCATCATGTTAGAATTGTATCTACATTCTATAACTCCATACCATCATCATAAGTTATTTTTCATCACTTAAAATTAATACATTATTAGCATGTCCAAGAACAGTTAAAAAAATGTAAAAGTATCATTCCCCACCTGTATGGAAAAGCTCTGCTCATCCAATTCAGTATGTCTCACAAGTGCATATGTAGATTTCCCAGAAAAATAATAATAGAGTCCATCAAAAGTTTCAAAATTGTATTGGCCCCATGTTCTGCATATATGATCTCTTTCAGCACCTGTGTTATACACTAACAAAGGGAGAGTCATTTTAGACATAGCACTGTGGGGTTTTTTTATTCAAACTCTAGTTGATATGGGGCAGTATATGTGGCATTCCATGAAATACAACCACATGAAAGAGAGTGAAAAATGCTACAGCACAAAGGAACCTTTAGGCAGAGGGCAGCCATCCTTGTAGCTGTGGGAACCCAAGTACAGTCCCAGAAATCCAGCCAGTTTTCTCTTTTTACACACCTGTCTGGCATCTTGGTCCAGTTGCATTGAATCGACTGCAGTTGCACAGATCTCTGTAGATACACTCACCTCCATTAAAACATGTAAGTGAATCTGAGTGTGAGGGAAAAAAGGTATTTTAAAAATAAATTATGATCATTTTGTTTCTTAAGACACAGTTCTTTCACCAAATGTGAAATTCACTCCATGAATGAGAGGAGATGCTGATTTAGCATTAAAGGGTCCCAGAGAATCCAAACAGCCTCCACAAAAAGGAAACATACTGTGAAAGCTTCACCTCAAGACATACAGCCAGTTTAGCAAATCTATTACACATTTAGAGAAGTCAAATCACAATGGCTGTGACACCTGTTAGTCTGACATGTTTTTAGTCCAGTTAGCAATAAATAGAGGAAGTGAACAAGAACCCTAAGTACTGCACAACCAAAAGGCACAGTGCCTGTTTCCTAATACAGTAACACCCTACGGGTGAGCTCTGCCCAGATGAGAGCATACCTCCTTAGAAATACAGATGGTCAGATCCCAGCTTTGTATCTTTCACCTGCCTGCCCTCCTTCCATCTTGCAACTATACCAACCACAAATACTTTCTGTAAAGGCACAGAGATCCTGGCCCCGCAATGACAAGTTTTGGGTTTGGTGAAGGGAGGTGCTGCATTTTTTTCAGGTTTTATTTTCCCTGGAACGATCCCCATCAAAATACAACAGAACAAGCTTTCACGGTCTAAGGAAAGATGTGCACAAGCAGAAGCAAAGTTTCTTGCTACTAAATTGAAACTTTGTGCTTAAATATTTTTTAATAATCGTGACATATTAACTTACTTTGCTAATATTTGTCCTTATAAAGTTTAAGTCTGTTTAGGAAAGGATATGAATTTTAATAATTGCCTAGTATATAGTCATAGTAAATTTTGTACTTTAGAACCCAAACTGAGATTGCATTTGTTGCAGACAAATTGCTCAGAAGAAACTGTTTCAGGAAGAGACAAACTAAAGACTCCGTCGTCTTCTTCTCCTTATCTTTATAAAACACGTCATTCTTGAAAAATAATCATAGAACTACAGAATGTTTTGGGTTAGAAGGTATCTTCAAGATCATCTTGTCCCAATCCCCCTGCCATGGGCAGGCACAACTTGCATAGAGCATATCACTCAAAGCCCCATCCAATCTGGCCTTGAATGTTGCCAGGGATGGGGCATCCACAACTTCTCTGGGCAACCTGTTCCAGTGCCTCATCACCCTCATGGCAAAGAATTTCATCCTAATATCTAATCTAAAACTACTCTCTTTCAATTTTGAGACATTACCATTACCCCTTGTTAAATATTATAATGTTAGAATGAAGAAGACTTCAAAAATATTACAGAGAACCACATCTTTTAAAAAAACCTTAAGTGTCCTTCAACTTCCGGTCATGTGATTTTACAAGATATCTTTGGTTGCAAGTTTACAGAACCTTTACAAAGTTCTGACAAAATTTGGCAGTACAGTTTATTAGTGCTTACATGGCTATTTACATTTGCAATCATCATATAAATACTAATCAGTTACTTGAAGACTTGAAAAATAGCCAAAAAATTAACTTTGATACCTTTGTTTTCAACATGAACCCTATACAGGAACCGACAAAACTAAACCAAGAAAACCCAAACAAACCCCAAAACAAATAAAAATAGAGGCCATGCCGAAAAGAACAAGGCAGGTCGACAAAGTAAAAGGCAATGCTCCTTTGCCTGTTAGTCCAGCTATTCATCTCCTTTCCCTGCCTGGTCAGCCTGAGTTCAATAAAAACTAATGCAAGCACCATGTAGAAAGGTCCCTGCTTACTCTTACTGAGCCCTCTCATTTACATACTCACAGTAACCCATCTTGTCAATAATGCAAAAACCTTGTCAAGAGAGGCAGACTTGTGTAACCAGAGCTCAGGGCTCTGTTCTTTGCTTCACTAAGATTATGTCCTATTGCCTGTCCAGTTACAATAATGTGCAATTAGGCTGCAAGTCATGTCCCTCTCAGCTGTAGAGGAAGTTAGCCCCCTTTTGATGTTTCAGGTTGAATGATTCCCCTTTAAGAGTGGCTCAGGTAACCTGCTTCAAGCCATGTTTATTCAGATGGTGAACACAGTCAGCTGACCTGGGAACCCTTGTTGTCACCAGGAAGGATCTCCCTGGCTTTCTTATAGAGAAAGGGAGTTTTCCAAATCTGAATTGGAAGTGAAATGACTTCCAAAACCCTAAGTGTTTTCTTCTTTATGATGTTCTCTTCTGTCTGTGTGTGTAAGATTCTAACAAAAATATGATAATCATAGCTCTTGTATTTGTTTATATCCCTTTTACATCACTGTGAAGTATCTTCCATTACACTGCATAGAGTAGCTGTGTATGCAAACATAAGTTATCTTAAAGTATGTAATGAGGAAAGCAGCACTGTTACAGATAGTGCTCCTACTACTGCAAAGTGGCCTCCTTTAATCATCCAACTCTACTCAATTAACACAGAAATACTACCTAGGATATCCAGAACAAACATCCTGGAACACAGGGTTCATTCTGATCTTTGTCATTAAAGGAATATAAACTCCCTGAATAAGCTATATGACCACATCAAATGGAAAACTTTATGAAAACTTTATGTCTGCTCCAGAGATAGAAGAAACATTTTAATACCTCCAGAAAGGGAAAAAAAACCATCAAGACTAAGTGAAAGCTAGAGTTAGAAAAGTTATGAAAGAATATTGTGACCTTGATTTACCTGAAAGTGACACCTGTTAAAAAGTCCTCAGCTCCTCTTTCCCCTTTGACATTATGCCAGTTGTGTGCACTGGGTTGGAAATTGAAACTGAAAACTGGTGAGACTTTCCTAGCAGAAAATGGTAGGCCTGAGTAACATGATTTGACTCACATAAGTAATTTTGAGATTTCCTACAACCTGCAGAACACCCTGATAATATGACCATTGCAGTCATGAAGCAGCTTGTCTCAAATTCCCTCTTCACTGAACAGGATGAAGACTTGGAATCCCCTTATAACATAGGTCTAAATTCCTTTCAGCTTTTCTCACAGCTTAAATACTCCTGTGGCATAGAGGCTTCAGCAGAATGAAATACAGCCGTGGGCCATGCTAAGATGTAAAATTCTCTTCTTTGGGATTCTGAAGTGAATGAGTTGGATGCAATTTTAACCCTTCAATTGCAAGAGACTCCCAGTTAGCTGCAGATTTTCTGCTCTGGCTCATCTCCTGAAATAAATCTTCAAGCACACACTGTAAGGGACAAGTATCTTCTGTAATAACAGTGAATCACACCTGCTACAGCATTTCAACACAAGAAAATTTGCAGTGTTCAAGATATTATAAATATTATGATAAGCATATTATAAACTCTCAATAGTAGTTTGAATACTTCCAGAAATAATTTGGTTTGCCTGTCCCAGCTTCTTTATATGACAATAGATTAGCTCTGGAGTTTTCTTGTTTGGGGTTTGGGTTTTTTAGCTTCATTTGTTGCATTTTAATTTTTTATGAACAACAGATTTATATGGGAGGAAGTTAAAAGTTTAACAGCTGTGTAAACAACATGTTAACTTTGTCGACTATAAAGATAAACATTTCAGATCCCATGTTCCCTAAGCAGAAGAAACTAACACAATTTCTCTTGCATTTGTCTGTGCTCTACCAACTTCTTTGTTTTGTTGACAGGTAAGACATGACATCACTTTCTGAATTCCTTTCAGCTGACTAATACAATACAAAGGTAAAAAGATCTATTGCAGCAGTCATGAGCTCATTCCACATCAAACATGTTGGTTTGTCTCCACAGAGTTACTGAAAGCAACAAAAAAATCCCTTATATTTAATCCTATTATAGTTTTATAAGTATTTCAAAGATTATTTTCTTAGACATTGTTAAACTAGAGAAAGCAGCTGACAGACTACCCTTTGCTTTGGGGTTTTTATTACTGATTTGTTTCTTTTTCTGGTTTTGGTTTTTTTTTTCTTTTTTTTATTTTGGCTTTTTTAACACAAAAAAAAGAGCTTTGCTATTTCATATTTGCACTGGGTGCAATTTCTAGTCCATGGGCAGAGTTATAGCAGCTTGCATAACTTCAGATTGGAGAGCTCAAAATGAAACTATTTTTCTAAGTATTTGGACCTCTTGTACAAAGCAGATCAGGTTATTCTTTTGTTTTCTTTTTCAATATGTCTTTCACACACAGACAACAACGGATTCCATTTCCCACACAGAGTTTACTGGGATTTAAAAGGGGAAACTTCCAAGTCTAGCTATTCCCCTGTTTAAAAAGTTTAATACTAATAGCATTTGCCTTCGAGTATGAGCAATCATTAATAATTTTAAAAGCATGTCTTCAACAATATTGTCTTTCCAAAGCAAGTACATGAGAAATGGAAAATCCACCTGTAATATTTTGCCTCAGAAAAACACGAGTTAGGAAAAAAACCAAAAATACTAGTACTACTGCAAAGGGCAACAAACTCATTTTTGCCATCATAACTGCATCCTTCTTCAGAAGCTTAGACATGTGATGAGTTAGCATGAAATACTTTCTACCCATTTCATTCTCCCTTACTCTAAATTTGTTCTTCCCTTTCTTCAATATTAGGCCTATCTAAGAAGCAACAAACTTGCACATAAACTCTTGGCAAAAGTTCTTTAATAGAAGTCTTGCAAAGGATTTACATTCATGTATTTTACTGCACACTTGAACAGTAACACAATGCATCTTAAAAGATTTTTATCCAGCTGGTTGCTCTGAAGCAAAAAATTAAATCCACCAGCCCTATTAAAGGAATTTTTACTAGGCAAAAAATAAACTCAGGGAAACAAACAACTATTACAGTAACAAATTTCTCAGCATGATTTCCTTACCTTCTCTTTGGAAGCTGCTTTATTTAGTTTTTTAAAAAACTAAATCTTAACTACTTCTGGGTCAGTAAGGTGGCACAACCCTCAAAAACAGAGGGAGTTTTACTAGTATAGAATGCTATACTTGTAAAGCAATTTTATCATACACATGACTTTTTCATATACTAGGGAGAGGTTCGTAAACAATCATTTGTATTTGACAACATTATGTTTCTCTAAACCCTTGTGTTATTCCTCCACATTCACACTCCTCAAAAGCTTCTGAAAACTGTGTGCATTAAAGACATTAGAAGGTTTTGGAGATGACACAACCCATATAAGTGCACTCCACACACCTTGCCTTCTGTGCTATAAACCTATGGGATGCAAATCCACACTAGTCACTATCAGGTAGGTCCCACATTCAATGCAATCAACCAGGCTAACTGAAGGGAAAATACAGATTTCACATCACTAACTAAAATTCCTCTGAATTTTATTGCCTTATACTTCCCCTTTGTACAAAACAAGAATGACATAGCCCCCCATATAAAGTTAACACAGTGGATGTTTATTCTTCAGCAAAAGTATTTTAAGCCTGCCCACCTCATTTCTGAAAATAAGATGAACCAAAAAAGCCAATACACACATTCCTCAAGAAAATACCCACCAGTGCAAGGTGGTGGCTAAAGTACCCCATCCTGCTACTCCATAGATTATACACACAAAGAGATCATCTCAGCAAAAACAGAGCAAACAAAAAATCTCCAAGCACGTAAAAGGTACAGGACAGACAGGCACCTATACAGCAATCCACATATTTAGGTGTATCACTACAAGAACAGAGTTCCCTACTAAAAGCTCTTTATTAGAAGAACTGCAGTTAGAGACGGCCCTTCAAATGATCAAACCAGAATCATGTATAAAGTTGAAGCTAGGTGAAACCCCTTAACAAATTGTCACACTCCTGTGGATCTTTGAGACCAATCAAAGTAGAGCTTTCTTACCTTGAAGGCTGGTATTAGTTATTCTACTGTTTTTTCTTCCCCCAAATAGTTGAATTAAGCAGAAAATAAAGGACAAGAGATTTCATGCGCAAACATCAATAACTTACTGGATGATCCACATTTCATACTGTGAAGTCTCCTGTTCCGAGATAAAGACATGGTAGTAGATGAGGTGTTATAAACTGCCATTCCAGACTCCTTTCAGAAAGAAAAAACAAATCAGCAGCTAGAACCAAGACATTTAAAAATTTCTTCAGAGTCTATTCACCATTTTTTATCAATCTCATTGTTTTATACTGGCTCACCGTAAAGTTATCAAAAAACTCCATTGCAAAGTAAAAAGTAGAGTCACTCTACTCAAGAATGCAATACTTCTTTTTTCTTTTTCCTTTCTCCTAAGCATATTTCTTACTGAAGTATTCCTGCTCAGTAGGCTAGCACAGAAGGACACAAAGAGTCTATTGCTATATCTTGAATTCTTGGGGGTAGAACCTCAATCCATGAGCATTTGCTATTATTGGTGGTTGGTTGCATTGCTTGTTTGCAGCTTTGTAACATTTTTTTCATTGTTGAGCTTTTCCCAGACATGGCAGAGAGCAAGTTGAAAGAAAGACGACTTGTCTGTGGAGCCACAAATAAGAACAACAAAGCAAACTTTCCTTTTCCCACCCTCAAACAAGGGAGCAGGAATCACACACCCTAATTACATTTCAGCAACAGTCCATGAGTGATATAGTCGAGTTGCCAAGATAAACCACATCCAAAAACCTGAGTGCTGAGCTGTAGTGATCTGATACTACCAGCTCACTTGCTTTTACTGAGAAGTAAAAAGGCTCCCACAAAGCGATTGTTGGTGGATGAGCCAGACCAGACTTCAGCTTTCCCTTGAGCAAGGATGCATTGTACAACAGACAGTTTTCTGAACGAGCTGAAGCTCCACATCCAATCATACAGTCTTCCGTCACTGCTTAAACACTTTAAACTCCAAACTCAATCTCATGCACGAGTGGCCTTGTGGCTGGGACAAAACATGCATTCGAGGACAAGTCTTGTAGAATTACAAAGGGTGGAACCGCCACCTGTTCCATACTGATGGAATCACAGTAGTGTACAGATACATTCAAGCAAGGTATGAGACGCATACGACAACCAGCACAGCCATCCCTCGGTGCGGAGACCCCAGAGGGGTCTCGCCGGGCAAGCCTGGCACCAACCTGGCACCGCATCGCCCCTGAACACATCGCGGTCGATGCTCTCCTCCCGGGGCTCCTCGGAGGGAAGATGCGCATCCCACCTGCACATCCCAGCCTCCCCAAGGAGCTGCAGCACCTGGCCCCACTGTGCCCTCACGGTGCCCTACTCTCCCCCATACCTGCATCTCCGGGGCGAGGTCCTCCCCTCTCCGAGGTCCTGTAGCGCTGAGGGCAGAGAACAGAGCAGGGTGGGTAGGCTCGGAGCGGGCAGCGCAGCCCACCCCACCC